>QLIY01000365.1:0-145408 GCA_003260075.1 Phallusia mammillata | reverse complement strand
GTATATGCAAGGGCAATATGTGCTAAGCCACCCTTCTAGTTTTTTACAACTTTTACTGAAAACAATGTGGGAATACTTGTATGTCATAATGATCAATATCTTTTACCTGTTTCGTAAGTAAAATACATCATGATTTTGACCTTGCCATCATCTGATTTGGGCCATCTGTTTACCAAAGCACCTGCAGCCCTCTCATCCACTGTATGTCCCTTTATCCATCCTTGCACATGATTCCATTGACCATCTGTATAAAACACATGAACAGGAACTTTTAAAGCATTTATATTCGTTCTAGATCTGGGATAATATCAAAGTATGATTTACAAGTGATGGCCTTCCTTAAAAAAACTTTTTAATTTACTTATTTTTTATTCCATTATTCTGTAATCTAAATGCATTGTCATATCTTGGTCTACAAAAAATGTAAGTAAGTTTGAAATTATTTTCTTATAGACTTTTCCCCAAGTACAGTAGAATCTGTTTAATTACATAACCATTTTGACAAACTTTTAATACAATCAATCAGCTTATTTTGCGTGTTTCTGTTAATTGGAAGAAGTGTTATTTAATATGTTATTAATCAGGATCATATATGTTCCCTTATTCTGACAAACAACCAGCGTGTTTTTAAGGTGTTTTGGGGGACCGAAATAGTTTCCCAAAATTGACTTGCAACTACAGTTTTTGGTATTTAAATGAAACACTTGCGGTCTATTAAAACTACTTAGCGGTCACCAAAACCAAACCTGAAAAAAACCTGCATACAACCATTAGCAGTTAAGATTCTCATTACACAGTTCCGACCTGTTAAATGCATGTCGTCCAACACATTCTGATTACAGACGCAACTGTAACATCCATTATCGAGTAGCTTGGCATCGTCACAGTTTTGACAGGGTTTCGTTGTGCAACTTGCTTTCACTTTGACCTGATCTACAAAAAAAAAAATTCATTTATAGCAGAGCAAAAAGTGTCTTATGCTGTTTGTCAAAAATGCAAAAAAATATACATAGCAAAGGCCTCAAATATGTTATAAATACCTTCTTGTCCATTAAAAGTCTCCTCTTTTATGAATTTTGGGCCCCTTTTATTTCTAAAACTATTATCTAAGCAGGATCAATTGGCTCAGATTTGTTAAGGAATTTGGAGATTTAGAGTTTTAAAAAAACTCATAAAATATAAGCCATAACTTTTGAGGTAAACTAAGATGGCTTTTATAAAAAAAAGCCTTTTATGGCATAGAAATACCTCAATGTTATATAGGACTTTGTGGGCAAGTTTGTCTTTCTATTATTATATTCTCGTTCACTTAACAAACCATGCCTTAGTAAGTGCTTTAATTGAAATGTGCAAAAGTCTACAAGCATACAGGGAAAAAAATCACAAAGAAGCTTAATACATTTTCATTAATATTTTATGATAGTTCATTAAGTACATTTTTGTGTGAAAGGTAAGGTTGGGAAAACGCTACCTCTTGTGCCTCAGGTTCATGTAAACATTCAAGCAGAGGCCTAAAACAAAAAATTGCTTAGTTTTTTAAACCATTATTACCTGCTGTAGCAATAGACACGAGTAAAAAAACAACGCAAATGACAGTTGGTTTCATTTTAACGTTGTTTCTTTGAGGGTAGAAATTTCAAAACAAACCAGCAAAAATTCAAACTACGCGCTACAGTATTTAAAAAGGGAAATCCCCTACTTGAAAAGGGAAAAAACAACGTTATTCCAATGTGACGTAGAGAAAAACAACCAAACTTCAATCGGTATAAATTAGGCAATTTTAACTTTTTTAAACCGAAAACTAATATCTGTGTAATTCTTGTTTTTGTTGAGCATTTATTTTTAACATTTTTTCTGTGTAATTCTTTTTTTCTACCAAGATCACTGTTTTAAATCGTTAGGTAAGCTGCCGAGAGTGCACACTGTTACTCCCAACAAACTAGAATGCCGTAATGTAGCTACACTGGCCTATATCTTGTCACCAGCTGCACTGATGAGACCTAATAGGCCAAAACAATGTGCTGTATCTGCAGCTTATCATTTATCGGTTTGATGCTTTTACATTGATGCTGTGACACTGAGCCGACTTCACTGTGGTTCCCAAGCAGTTGCTTGGCCATTGTGAGCCAGTTTCATCTGTACGGTTTGTCCAGTTGTGGCATCGCACAGACTAGGTGAGGCATGGGTCTTTAAACTGTTACTCCCAACAAACTGGAGTGACGTTCGATGGCTACATTAGCCAATACGGCTCATCTTTCGTCACCAGCTGCAATGATGAGANCTGATGAGACTTTATAGGTCGAAACAGTGTGCACTGTCTGCAGCTTAACTGTCATATATGGCTCCATGCTTTATTAATATAGGGTAAACTGAATCCTACAGTTTAGAACAGATTCTTAAACGTGGCTCTCAACCACTTATTTTGCGACTCCCACCAAACCTCAGAAATAACCAAACATTGCTATTTTAGCTTTCAAAGGAATAATCTTTAGTGATTTTCTTAAAGTTTCGTTTTTTTGCGGCTCCCTACACACTTAAAAAAAAGTTAGAACCACTGCTTAGAACTAAACCCAATTTATACGCTTTACCATCGTATGTACAGAGTCTTACTTAGTAGCGATGCTGTTATTCGTTAACCATGTTGATTAGTAAAGGAATGAAATCACATCCTATACTGCGATAATCGAACATTGTTCAAATGCTGATTGCATCTAATTAATGCTTTATTGATAGAAGTAATTACAACAACAGGATGCATACACTGACACACGATTGTATGGTTTAAATAACAGTAATGTCGTTAGATAAGATGGTTACCACGTATCAACGGTATTGCCTCATCCAGCAGTTTTATTGTAAACAATCGACGTTTCGACGTCCTATACAAGACGCCTTCATCAGAATAATGACATAGCTTGAAAGAAAATTTTTATTCTTAATTAAACTGGCAGAAGGGCAATCTTCGTTTAAAAATTATGCCTGGCTTATTTAATGTATTTAACTTTATTTTATAAAGTAAACGTTTACGTTGTATGCTACTTTGGTGGCGAATTTGTTATTGCTTATGCTAAGCTATGGGCGACAAGTACTAAACAGGTTTTGTTTATTAATAGCAATAGTCTCTGCGGACAATTTTGCTACAGGGAAATATTCTTGTTGCAGATTTTTCGAGGCCGAAACCAGCTAACGGGCGCCACCGAGTGATAAGAAGTGACGCCAGAACGGTGGGAATTTTGTGGCGGATTACTTCCGGGTGTAGGAGGAAAATCGAAACGTAATAGTGGTGAACAGTTTTATGGGTAAAATAATACGGGGGTTCCCAAACTTTTTTGGTCTGTGGCCCAAATATCTATTGAATAGCGATTCGTGGCCCACCATGTGCTGTAAATTTAGGCACAAACAAAAAAATAACTTAAAAGCCCCCCCCCCTTTAATGAGATACATGCTCCTGAAATTTGGCTACAAGATTCAGAATTCGTTGCAAAAATTACGTTTTTCAAAACAAAGCGCATAACATCGTATTACAAAACAGTAGAATCTATTCAAATGATTCTGTGGCCCATTGAAAATGTCTTGGTGGCTCACTAGGCCACTGAAAACTTTGGGAAGCACTGAAATAATAAGTAAAAAGCAACATGCACCATTTTAATCAATCTTTTACGTGACTCAAGTGGTTATATCATGTAGCTGCAGCGCGTTTATCATCTTTCCACCACTTTTACCCTTACCTTTGTCGCGCTTTATAACGTCCCAACGTGGCGCAGTTATTTCCGGCTTGGTGAATATTTTAGCGCAATTGTGCTGCTACGATTTGTCCGACCGAATAGAATCAACTCAAACTCATAAACCGGTGTAACTGATGTGTGCCTTCATATCGCTAAATATGGCACGAGTATTTGTCAAAACGTTTGAAAAATAAAGCATGTCGGATTTTAACGTTTATTTGGTCCGTTTGTTCTATAACCAAACTTATTAACAGATCTGTATGTAGTGAAGTGAACAGTTAGGTTTAAGACTGGCTACTAATTCAGTTTTGGCTGGCATTGTTTTTTAGTTTAACTATATGCGCTAGTTGTCTTAATTTATTACCCATGATGTAACTGCTCATGGCAATGCTCCTTTAATTTTTAATATCTAACTGTGCTAGTCAATATTCGTTTTTTTTTTCTTTTTTCGGATCAGAAATGTATGTAATAAATAAACAGGCTCGTAATGGTGCTAGTCCAAACAACAAAAACTTTTTGAGTTGCCAATGCTGACGTGTTGGGGCAATTTTATCCCGTTATTTTTTTAGGAGATTACGAATGGAAGTATGTCACCTTGTTGCGGGATCTCTTTTTCGCCTGCTTCTTAGGAACATTGTTCATCTTTCCGAGGTGATTGATGGAGATCGGAGGGGGGAGCAGCTCTTCTTGAAAGTCTCTTTAACTGCGAATAAACAACCGAAAAATTTAATTTTAAAGATTGCTTTTGCAAACTGCTATATGTGTTTCTCTTCTACTTTTATTAAAGTCCTGCAAACCTTGATGTAAAACAATTCGTTGAATGAGAACAAAACGTTTTCACTGATTTGCAAACGCACAGAACACGTTATCAACATGGCTGCTGAGTGGTTAACGCAAACGCCCTGTGTTCACAACGTTGTGAGTTCAAATCCCATCTCGCCCACTAAACTAAAATCCCAAAGTCTTTAAGCCACTTTACAAAGCGCTCTGGTTGTTCATCTTAACTGATTACTGGGCTATCTAGCGATCCCTTGCTATGAAGCTGACATTTGCAGCATACAAGGCTGGCAATGGTGCTTGTGATTCGACTTTCAACGGGTTCTCCACGGAGTCTGTGTAGCTCAGTTGGTAGAGTCCCGGAAAAACTCCTGTCGTGGGTTCGAATCCTACTTTTTCTAGCCTATGCCTTGCCATGTATGGGAATGCTTGGTGACCGGCTGATTCGGTATAACGATCTCAATAGGTCCGGCGTACTATGGGCACTCTGGTTATATTTATTTCTTTGCGTTAAACATGAAAATATATTCTTCACATGTGGTTCACAAATATGCTGAATCAGCAAAGAGGAACATCGCAGTATTCGAATCTTTTATGTGGATCAGTTGTGTAACACCAGGGTCCGTCAAAAAGCGGGCCTCTGCAGTAATTATGCGGCCCAATTCCTCGATCGCGCATTACCGGGTCGCTTGGTTTGCTGAAATTCAGTTTTGAAATGAATAAAAGCAAAAATATCCTTTGCAAAATTTTGTTTATGACTTTTAGAGAAGGGTTTGGAAAATACTGAACAGGCGTTTCGTCCACCAGGTTGCATATTTAACAAATTTGTCGTTCAACTTGTGTAATGCTAAATAAAATACTAGTTGTTATTTGAAGAAGCCCTACCGTTCTGGTGGGCGAAACGTCAGCAAAAATACAAGTTCTTGAGACAACAACTCGTATTGTGTTTAGCATTACACCAGTTGAACGACAAATTTGTTAAAAATGCTGCATAGTGGACAAATGTCAGCAAAAATACAAGTTCTTGAAACAACAACTCGTATTGTGTTTAACATTACACCAGTTGAACGACAAATTTGTTAAAAATGCTACATGGTTGACAAAATATCAGTAAATACAAGTTCTTGAAACAACAACTCGTATTGTGTTTAGCATTACACCAGTTGAACGACAAATTTGTTAAAAATGCTGCATAGTGGACAAATGTCAGCAAAAATACAAGTTCTTGAAACAACAACTAGTATTTTGTTTAGCATTACACCAGTTGAACGACAAATTTGTTAAACGAAATATTATTAACTTACAAGTCGTGAATATGTGGGTAGTTTACGTCCCATCGTTGACAAGTGTAACCACTTCTAGTTGTGTTCATTCCTCCCATATACAACTGACCCGGAGTTTGGCACCCGATCGGCGGCACCTCTTCAACTTCTGTGAAGAAAAAAACAATGTTTTAAAGGGTAGAGCTACTAACACCATAACCCACACGACACCCAAAGTCGATTAGGGGGCGTAAAGAGCTGAATTTTTATTTATCGGCTATAAATGGGTTGGGAAATAAGTTTTTAAATGTTTTACATTAGCAACTATTTTTTGGGGTTAGTTTTATTGAATTTTAAGTGCTAATACTATACCCCGACCCTAATAGGCCTAACCGTAAGCATTTTTGGAGATATAACCAATCGACTTTGGATGTCGTGTGGGTTATGGTGTTAGTAGCTCTACCGTTTTAAAGGAGGGCACGACTCGGATTTCTATGGCGTGTTGTGATTATGATTTTTATGTGTTGGCGGTAAAATTAATTGCAAGTTTTTTAATGTTGCTGTTTTAATAATAATGATAGTAATGTAAACCAGTGGTGGGATTCAGCCGGTTCCCATCGGTTCTACAGAACCGTCTCACGAAATTTTACGAGATCAGCCAACCGGTTAGCATTACTGTTTACTGTCAATGGACTTTTTGGAACAGAACAGGCTGAAAAAAATATGACTTTTGTGATAGAACCGGCTGACAAAAAAATTAAACCTCACCACTGAAGTAAATGTAATAATTGTGTTCACAATAACAGATTGGTTCAAAATGGATGGTTTGTTTCTTAGCTATTGTGAAAAGCCGTGCAGTTGCTTAATTAAAAAATTTGAAACACACAGAAAGCTAGCAGTGACAAAAGATTATGCAATAGTAATGTTAGCACTCAGTACCAGGAGAGCGCCCGTAAAGCGCCGATACAATTGTCGCTGTACAATTAACAGATTTCTGCTTACAGGATATAAATCACATCCTATGTGTCATTTCCCTCAATACAGATTAAGCTTTGTATTGTATACACTGGCTAAATTGCCATACTCCTATTGTCACAGAAATAAGCATGATAACATTGTGACAATTGATTAACAATACATCTGTAGCAATTGCAATGGTATTTGTGCAAATTTTGAAACTGCTACACATTTGCCTTTAAATCAAATTTGTATAGTTACTTGTATATAGTGTTGGAATTGGAATTCGGCCAGTTCGCATCGGTTCTATAGAACCATATCACGAAAGTTTATGAGATCAGCGAACTGGTTAGCATTACTGGTTACTGTGAATGAACCGGCTGAAAAATATGACTGTTGTGATAGAACTGGCTGACAAAAAATTGAATCCCACTACGGGAAAATACTGACTATTGACATTTATGTCATGACATTTTTTCAACACAATAATCTCTGTGACTGAATGCCTCTTTGTTTTTAAGTTTATGGGGTTAAAAATGTGCAAAATTCAGTGAAGAAACAGTTGGCTCGATGAAATATAATTTTGAGGCCTTGGACTGGCAAATCCTTTTTACAGTGCCATTTTCATAGCTGACAAGAAAATTCAGCATAAAAACATCTAAATCAGGCGCTGTATTTTATTTCGCTTTTATAAGCATTATTTTCAGACACTGATGATGGTTGTAAAAGCGAAATGAATTTGTTTTCGAAAAAACAAATAAAATACAGTGACAGACTTAGTGGTTTTTATGCTCAGTTTTCTTGATCTGGTTTTAATGACCCTGAATCGTCGCGGTTGCTTCACTTAAAAGGAGATTTTACTAATAAGAAAAGATTTATCCCAAACCTGACTTTATTTAAATGTTTTTTTGCCCTACTGTAAAGCGTCCACTATCCAGTCTGCAGAACATGGCAGTTCATGATGAGATCTCAGGGATGTAGGGCCAACTAGTCCTCGCATGTGCACAACCTTTAAGTCTGTATGCTAAATCAATTTAAGCAGGCGCAAAACAAGTGATAGAGTCAGTGGTGGAGTTTAAAATTTTTGTCATCCAAGTCATATTTTTTTAGCCAGTTTATTAACAGTAAATCCATTGACAGTAACCAGTATTGCTAACTGGTTCGCTGATCTCATAATTCTATCCCACCACTGAATAGAGGTCAGGACCTTTATACGTCTTTCGTGCAAAATTTCTACCAGCAATAAAAAAAAGTAGGGTGCAAAACATTTTTTTTTAAATCGCATGTGCAGCTGCCACATTCAGCAGACTGGCACATAAAAATTAGCCATTTTAATACCTGGTTTGCACATTGGAATATCACATGTTGCATAAGATGTTGTTCTGGCGTTAGTTAAACATATTGGATAAATGTTATATTCTGATAAAACCCTGCAATAATTTTCCACCAACCCCAGGTTTTCGATGTTTTCAACCGTGCTGAAAAAAAAAGCGAATGATGGTATATATTACCTCAAACCAATCTATGTTGCACCTGGCATTATGTGTTAGCATAGTGGTTCTGAACCTTTTTTGTTACATTCCTCCCTTTGCCCATTTTCAAACTATTTATTCCTCCCCATAGGCGAAAAACAAAAGTTATAATGGACATCCCTTATGAAAAAAAACATATTCATTTTAAATTGCTCCCCTGAACTAAAAAAATTCCTCCCTGGTTGGGAACCACTTTGTTACGATATTTTTACCTAATTATTTCCAATTGTTCCATATATATATCAATATATATATAAATCGTGTCAAAATATATTTTGCGTATTTTTAAGATTCATATAACAATTGAACTGGTGTTGTATTAGTTTTTACGCACTTGTCTCTGTGACGGTGAGGCATCTGTGCATCCCAATATTGACATGATATCCCATCGAGTGTCTTCGAAGCCTGTCCTCGGTATGAGCTAATAGAACTGAGATTCACGCAACCAACCCCTTCAGTCGCTTGAGGCAAGGTGACTGTCGGATTTCCTGGCTCTAAAGTAAACACTCTTGTGTTCAAAATAATTTGTATGAAATTCTAACCGAGGATTGTAACCCATCATTAGAAAAATGTTACAGCACATGCTTTTACCACAGTGGCTTAGATTTTGTCATTTATCTGCCAGAAAATGGCAATATTTATTTATCTAATAAATTTGCTCAAAAAATTAACTATGTCGTTGACACCCCGAGTTTTTTGTTTTGGATGGAATATTATTTGGAAAATCTCATGTTTTGTACCACTCTGTTTTAAATTTATTCTTAATGGTGACATAATTTGCAAAAGGCAGCAATAACAGTACGCCAGGACCATTGAAGGCATTATACCGAATCAGTCGGTCACCAAGCATTCCCCACCATATGGCAAGGCATAGGCTAGAAAATCAAAAGGCGGCTGTATGAAAAGTATAAAATATTAATTTACCACAAGATTGTTCATTGCATGGCATTTCTCTTATCACAGATCCCGAACATTTTCCTTGTGTTACTTCACCATGTCTGCATGAACGGGTTCGATATTTTTTCCCTCCACCACATGGCTGCGTACATGCCGACCATTTAGTAAACCTTTTCCAAAACGGGTCTGTATAATTTAAAAGAAAAAAACACGTCGAAAATTTATGTTTTTACTGTTGGATTATCATCTGTACAACCGTATTTGGCAAGTAAACCAATCAACACCTCAAGCATTTAATTTCTCACAGCTGTGTACCATATGCTGGCATCTTCCGTTAAGTTAATATAGAACTCTTCTTGCAATTTGTATTTTGATTCCGACAGTGTGGCGTCCTATACAGGTCACCTTCATCAGGGTAAACATAGTATAGGTTGTGCATAGTACAGTGCACCTTTTGTTGACTGTTATTCATTTATAATTGTACATTTCTATACATGTTGATTCAAACAGTACCATATGACTATAACACAGGGGTTCTTAACCTGGGGTGCACGCACCCCAAGGGGGTGCGAGAATTGTTCCTAGGGGGTGCGGGGATGCTCAATCATTAAGGTTGGTTAGGTCTATTCTATATAAATACAAAAACCCAGGGGGTGCGAAAGGCATAGATGTAGCAAGTGATTGGTCGCTACATTACCACTTTACAAACAAGGGTTTCTTATCGACCAAAGAATGAATAGGGTTTCACAAAATTTGCCAAACTGTTTAATTAAGAGTACTGTGACAACGAAAAAGGTTTAATACACTGGTTCTCAACTGGTTGTCCATGATGACTATTATCGGGTGGCCCGTAGTTGTATTTCGTGATAAACTGGAAATAGTTGCAAATAATTTGTTGGATATTCAGTACGAGAAACCTTATCCAAATTAATGGCTGTTTGTTGTTAGCTGCCAATTGTTTAATATCACTCTTGTATCAATTATTTATTGAGAGTATCTATTTCAATACAATGCTTGTTGTGGGTGCGTTCATTATCCTTACTTCACAATAGCTTGGTCTACAATATTCATTTAATTCAGAGGTCAACTTGTTTGTGGGCAATGGGCCAGTAAAAATAATACCGTGGACCATTTCTTTTTGGAGCATGATAGAAGTACGCATATCAAACAACCATTTAGGCTTGAAACATAATTCTTTAAAACCGATGTTCAAGAAATGAGATACAATTAGTAACAGCTAACACTTCGATGTGCTGTCAATATGTAATATGCAATCATCTTTAGTTTATCAAAAAACTTAGTGGACATCCCGTGGACCACCTAAAAAGTCATCATGGACCACTAGTTGAGAACCACTGGTGTAAGGGGACTGGTGGTGTATGGCCTGAAATGATTTGAGAACCACTTGCTTAAGAGCACTCACCTAATGGTTTTGGGCAGTGGTGGCCAAACTACGGCCCGACCCCCCCCCCAGTCCTGTTTCATCCGGCCCGCCAAACACCTTGCCTGGTTTTTTTTTACTCCAGACTTAAAAAGGCTTCTTCAAAATTGTGGATGGTTGCATTTATCTCATTTATATATAAACCTTTTATTAAATACAAGTGCAAACAAGATGGTGTTATTCTACTACAATAATATATGTTTTAATAAAGATGGCAACCAGTTACGACAAATTTTACGCAAATCTAATTTAATCCGGCCCTCCGGTGGCAAGACAGTTGCAAATTTGGCCCTCTGGTAAAAAAGTTTGGCCACCCCTGGTTTTGGGTATTGTGTACAATTTGGTTCAAGTCAGTTTGTTGATTGCAGCAGTTACCTTTTTTACATCTCAATTTTCAATGCATAAAGATTAAATGCTCATACATAAAACTTCGCAGATGACTCAGATACCTTTTTTTAAATCATGTTCAACATGATGAAAATTAAACACCCATGCATATACCTACTTTTAGGGCACAGAGGCACTTCACACCGACGTCTCTTGTTGTTCCTTGCAGAGTAACACCATGGCCACGATTTCGTTCGATTATTTGGATTACGGCAGAAATTTTCTTCCACTAATGGTGAACCAGCACTATAACAACAGGTTGGCAGAAATGTTATTTTACAGCACTCAATAGTTTTAAAATGTTTGTGTCTCCAAATGTCTGAGGCAAGTTTCACTATACTGTTATTGGTGGCCTACTTTATACAAACATTCAGTTTATCGTACATACTATTTAATTGTGTACGGCAGTGGTTCTCAAACTTTTTTTATTGCGAAGCCTCTGAAAAAGTTTTCTGGACTTGCGACACACCAGCAAATAAAAGTTAATGAGGAAACTTATCATAAAAGTTCATAAAGTTGTGTTTATTGATACAACAACAAAAAGCCACAAAACGGAACTATTGTTCGACGCCCTTGGAAGATTGAAATGACAAACCAGAGCGTCGCAATGCACATTTTGAGAACTACTGGTGTAAGGACACAAAGCCCATCTGCAGGCATGTGTTAAAACAATCATCCTGTAAACCACAGAATCCAGTTAATAACATAAAAAAGCGTGACTAAGTGCTTGCATGAATAACCAGATTAATCTTTTTTACTCAATGCCCCACATTTACACTTTTTGTAATGCTGGTTTTGATTATACACATTGTTTGACTATAGTGTTTGCTGGTTTTTACCAAAAAAAATAAAGTATACATTTATCAAGTTGAAGTATAGACACAACCTACAAATTAGTTTCACTCCAGGGTTTACAGTTGTGTCCATTCTTTGCTACTGAAATATTTCCTCTGTAGCTGTTTACATCTTCTGGGTCTGCACAATCACCTCCTGGGTCTGAAATATTGGCATGAAAATGGATTATTTAAACAAGATAAAACCTGTGATAAGATTGAGCTGGTGATGGGATTGAGCCGGTTCTATAGAACCGTCTCACGAAATTTTATAAGATCAGCGAACCGGTTAGCATTACTGGTTACTGTCAATTGACTTTTTGTAACAGAACCAGCTGAAATATATGTATTTTGTGATAGAACCTGCCGACAAAAAATTTGAATCCCACCACTGGATAAAACTCATTGTAGTTAATTACTGTTTGGTTTATCACAAGTAGAGTTTTGTTGCACAAATGTAGTCTGTTATTAGTTAATAAACCTTATTTGCGCATCCAGTTAATATTAGGAAAAACAAACGTGAAAAATTTAAGGTGCCACATTTAACTGCATTATGCAAAACATTATATGAATCTAGTATTGTGCACTGTACTACGCGCATTCAGTGTTATTTTACCCTGATGAAGACGACCTGTATAGAACGTCGAAAAACGTCGGAATAAAATCACATTTGCCAGAAGAGCTCTTTAAACTTGATTATATGAATCTGTTTATAAGTTAAACAGCTCAAATAGACGTTTTGTTTAAACATTTTGGCAAATGCTTAATGCCATTATCAGTGATGTAAAGGGCCACATCAGTTACACCCATTTATATCCATTTGAGTTGCATAAAAAATTGATAAAAAAGGTGCGAACAAGCGTCGCCTAAACATGTAAGATAGGTACACAAAGTGCCCCCCCCCCCCCCCCCCCCCCCCCCCCCCCCCCCCCCCCCCCCCCCCCCCCCCCCCCCCCCCCCCCCCCCCCCCCAAAATTTGCCAGTAGCCTAATAAATAATTCATTTAAGCAAATATGGCTTTTTTTGGTATTTAAATTGAACACTTGCGATCTCTTAAAACTACTTAGCAGGTCACCCAAACCAAACCTTAAAAAAACCTGGGTACACAGTAGGTGCACTAGATATTATGTTTTGTCCAAACTTACACAATGGGCAGTCTTGTACTTCGCAGCTTTTTTCTGCTATTGCTCTGCCATTACATTGTCCATTTTCACATTGTCGAACCCTGTATTTTTTTCCTTCCCCACAAGGTTTAGAACAACTTGACCATGGCTGCCACCTGTCCCATTTTCCGTCTGTGAAAGCAGCAAATTAATGGTGTTCTTAACTCAATGCAGGGGTGCTCAACTTTTTCGCCATGAAGGCCACATTATAGGCCTTTACTTTTCCAGTGGGTGCCTAGTGTCCCCATGTTTTTCATTCAAATAAAATTTATTCATCGATTTAGCTAAACGCTTTGGTAATCAAATCTTAACTGTATTTTAATACACTTGATCACAGCCGCCTAAATCATTTATGCGGCCGCATATGGCATACGGCCACAGGTTGCGCACCCCTGGCTTAGTTCGTACCTAGGAACAGTTAAAGATGCAGACTAAAATAATTGGTTCAAATCATATTACAGTAAACTTGTGGTGTATTTTATTGCACACATTCTACCAATTACTTTGCAGTTGCAGTGGTGGTTTTCATCAGGCTATGTATAATACTGATAGCAAAATATGTAGTGGTATGGAGCTTGAGGTTTTTGTCTGTTTATTTAAGTTTATCCTTAATGAGAAAATAATTCTTGTATGGGATTTTGAACAGTTGATTATTTATTTAGCAGTGATGAGATGGGTACCTGGAACTCAGTATCGATGGTAACAATTTCAGTGGTGTTAATACTCGTACTCAGTATCGAAATATTTTATCTCAGTTTTTGATACCAAAGGCCGGTATACATCATGTGGAGATTATTTTTTTTTTGCATGTGTTTGTGGTCGCCTGTGTCTCGGCCATGGCAGATAATTTAGCCAGTGATATACAACACCATACTTAAGTACTCGGTAATCGTACTCAGTATTGAAGGTAATTTTGCGTGGCACTCAGTATCGGTACTGAAACCTAGTATTGTCCCATCACTATTATTTAGAAATTAAAACCGCTGCAGGAGAAATGTGTTGATATGTTATACCTGTCAGCAGTTTATAATGATTAAATGTTAATAACTTACTACAATTTTCTTCTGTACAGTTTTTCATTTCTACCGAGTCACCTTTGCAGAGTGATGTGTCATTCACAAGACAAGCGCGTGTTCGATGCCTGAAGAACGGAAAAATACTTTTCAAAAAAGGTGACTTCAAAATTTTTTTCCCAAACATAAGAATCTATTTATACCCAGTTAGGTAAGCTTTTATTGCCAGGTCAAATGGAAAAATGCTTCTGACTTCCAATTTTTCTCTATGGATTTTGTTTGTAGCTAAAGGGGTAATGTAAAAATGCATTATATTGCTAAATATTTTCAAACTAGCTGTCAGTTAGTTAAAGCAACTGGGCTTGGATGCAGGCCAGCAATCTCAGAACAATCATATAGAAATCACATTACACCAGGCCCATTAAAGGCGCCATGCCAAATCAGCCTGTCGCCAGGCATTCACCACCATATGGCAAGGCATAGGCTTGGAAAAGAGAAAACATGAAAATGTTTTTCTACTGTTTTTATTGAAAACAAAAATAACACATGGTCCCACTGAGGAAACAAAGCAGGTATAGATGGAAAAGTTACACTGTTTGAAATTATTGTTACTTACTGTTTTCCATCACTACATTCTGGATAACAGAGTGACCAATCACTCCATGCGCTCCAATAAAGTCGCTCATCTCCAATAGGGTTGGGGGGCTTAATCATGAACAGTGTATCTGAAATGTATGAACTGATTGATGCTTCAATTATTTGTTTAAATATTGTAGTAGGAATAACAACTGTTGAAATTATTTTTTAAGGGTGACAAAATAAACAAGTTAAAACACGACAAAACACAAAATCACATCACATTTTATGCAATCTGTCTGTGTGAAAATAAATTTATTTCTATTCAAAAAAAAAATTGTATTTTTACTGAAAAAATGTTTAAAATGAATAAATGTATCATAGTCCTTGCCAGACCTATTGTGGACATTGTACCCTATCCCAAGGTGGAATTTAAACCTACAACTGAAATATATCTGGTTAACTATGCCTGCTCAGTGGTAGGTAGTATGCTGCACATGACAGTTTCATCTAACATTGTGATTAATATTGTACCATTATTGCACTCAGGAATGTCACAATATTCCCAAATTTTGACGTCAGAATCAACATAACACCAAGGTTTATCAAAGCCATCAGGATTTCTACAGTAGTTTTCCTCCAAACCAGCAGCAGTGATAACATCTGGTGAGCTTTAAAACAAATACATTGCATATTGTAAACCTCAGTTAAACCTTTTAATTCCATGTCTTTATCTAGTTTGGACAAAACTTGAGGCACAAATGACTCGTAATTCTGTAACAGCTAAACTAACCGACACATGTTACACGAGCAAATTTTTGGTCATTTATAATGTACTGTAAACTTCAGTTAAACCAGATTTGTTTAATCCATATGTTCGCCTAATTCGGACAAAACTCGTGGCACAACAGTCTGGTAATGTTGCAAGACTTTCGACATCACCTAATCCAGACAAATTTATTGGTCCAAATGGGTCAGAATTAACCAAGGCTTATAATAGTTTGGTTTTAGGTAATAAATATCAGTTGTTGCGGCAATGGAAACATTTTTCCCCACACTAAGTTAATATTTTTACTGCCTATTTTTTGTGTTTAGCTTTTACATTTTATCATGCTTGAGTTTTTAAACCAAAACACAGGTTTTATAAAAATCCAGTTTTGTTACAGACACACATTAACATCAATTCTTACAACTGATTTGGGTTGGGAGTAGTTGCATCCCATCGTTGGCACGAAAACCCACTCTCAGTGGTGCTAACATTACCACGATAACCGGTCCCGTAGTCCTGCCGGTGGTAGCAATGTGTGGTGAACGGCACGCCCACGTTGTCACCGCATTCGTACATCTGGTTAAGCTGGTAGAGGTCGGCAGCAGAAACTGATACAGACTGTGTTACTATCGCTTCACCTGTTGCCCTAAAAATATGAAGTTAATGCTGTAGGGGTCGGTGAATGTTGTGTGCCAATTTACTTTATTTTTCAAAATGGTAGTGGCTAAAGTTCCAACATTTCTGTGTGTAAAAGTATGTTTGTGCCGGCTGATTTTAAAAGCAATAAGAAAGAAGTAGATTCCTTCATAAATATTGGGTATAAATCCCTAACTGGGATCAGCCCTGAAGCGTTGATGCAGACCAGCGATCACGACACACCCATATAGAAAACATAGTGTGGCAGGCCTATTAAAGGTGCCATATCGAATTAGCTAGTCAGCAACAAATTTTTGTAGCCTGTGCCTTGCCTTATGGTTAATGTTTGGTTACCAGCTGGTTCGGTACAACGCCTTTAGTAGGCCTGCCACACTTTGATTTACATACACAATTTTATTACCTTTACTTCATGACTAACGAATATAAATTATAGAGTGCTATGAACAATTTCTTGATGTCATGGGTTGCTGACTACTGGTTCAGTGGCTAAATGTGCAAATTTTAAAGGCGTTCTTTTTTTGACTCTTTTTTAATGTTTTGATTTTACTTAATCATATAAATCTTCTATGGCAAAAAATTTAAATAAAACTTTATGACGGTAAAGTAATCCTTTAAGTTTAGGTGCAAAATGTTTTCTAATAAGCAAGAATTCATTGCAAAAAAAGCATATTTTATTAAGTTTACATGAGATAAACATACTTGTCAATGATAGTAGGTCCACCATTTTTTGTGAAGTCATAACCACCATAATGCATCACAGACTTTTTGTCATACTCAGATCCAAAGGAATCAATAGCATCTGCCGGTTCCTTGAAAAAGTTGTCCTTCCGATCTGTGAATAACATAACCTTCATCACTTGCGGTGAACATAAATTCATAACTGGGATCAGCCCTGAAGCGTCTATGCTAGTGGTTCCCAAACTGTGGGCCATGGCCCAGTACCAGGCCCCCAAGACATTTTCAATGGGCCACAGAGCCATTTGAACAGTTCTACTGTTTTGTTATACTGTAGATATTATGCACTTTGTTTTGAAAAATATAATATTTGCAAAGGATTCAGGACCTTGTAGCCAAATTTCAGGAGCATGTATCTCATTAAAAATAGATTGCTAGAAACCTTTTCGTCTGTCTTTGAGTTATTTTTTTGTGCCCAAATTTACAGCACATAGTGAGCCACGAATCGCTATTAGACATTTGGGCCACATCCCAAAAAAGTTTGGAAACACCTGGTCTACGCAGACCGATCACGACACAGTATGGCAGGCCTATTGAAGGTGACACATCGAATCAGCCTGTCACCAAGCATTTACCACCACATGGTAGGGGGGGGGGTGAAAAGATCTAGTGTGCGGTGGGATTTGAACCCACAACAGAAGTTTTTAAGGAACTTGTGCTCTGCCGACTGAGCTACGCAGGCTCTGCCTTCATTGGGCATGCATACTGTGATTTCTATATCACTTGATTCACTTATGCCCATCAAAACATGCCATTTGCCTTTTCTTTTATTGTCATTGCCCCTTCTAACACCTGCTTTGCATTGCTGTATCTCTTACGCTTTTCCAACATGACTCAGACATGGCTCTGCTGCTCAATAAAGCTTCAACCGCCTCATGGTATATTTTTTTTGAAAATTAGAACATAAATATTTAATATATCTGCAACATTAGCTTTAACCATGTCAATAACAACAACAAACTAAAGATATATTTGTTGGTAGAGTAAACCTCTGGTAACCTGGACCCGTTTGGGCCAAAAAAATCGGTTGGGTGAAGATTCGGATGAACCGATGTCGAATAGTTCAAGTCTTACCACATTATAAATCATTTGTACTTCGAGTTTTGTCCGAATTGGGCAAATATCCGGATTAACCAAATCGGGTTTAACAAAAGATTACTGTATTACTAAAAAAGGTATCATCTTTGTCAAATAAGCGGTCCATTTTGTGGACTCTTATTATTTCTTTTAACATGAAAGAATGAAAAAAAGCTATACAATACCTTGTCTTATATTTTTCCATTTGATCTTAACGTATTCATCTCTATCTGGCCTCGACTGTTCGTGATAGAATCCAAGAGCGTGATATATTTCGTGCTCTACAATTCCCAAAAATCCACATCCTCTGCCAATCGACACCTTGAAAATATGTTTATCCCTTAGTTCTACTATTCCAAATTTTAACTCAATATATGCAAATAATAGTGTTTTTTGAGCCGATAAAGACAGACTTTTCGAGTTTTATTTTCACATTTAGGGTAAGTACAAGAAAAACATGGAAAGGTTGTGTTCCTATTGAGCAAAATAGCCTGTTTAAAAAATACTTAGCTGCCAGAGCGCATATTGCATCAGTTTTCAACTAAGAATTACACAACAGTTGTTAAAATCTCAAATTTAATTTATTTCCTATGCACATCATAGTACGCCAGGCCTATTAAAGGGGTTGTAACAAGCCGGTCTCCCAACCATTATCATACAATGCCTTCAATAGGCCTGGTGCACTATAATTTATCAATGAGTGTGCCGTGATTGCTGGTCTGCATCAACCCTTCAGGCCTGATCCCAGTTATGAGTGTTTTTATCTTTGTTTTCTACATACAAGTTCTTTGTTTTTTTTACTTTTTAGGACTGTGTTTATTGCTACAAAAAAGCTTTTTAAATGAAAAACTAAAATTTCTGAAAAAATGAAGTTTATTTAAATGAAAACCTAGCGACTCATTTCTTTTCCACAGCTCTACTATGCCGTCTAGTGGTTTACCACTTGTCCTCCTGGATAGCGTCCCACTCTTGAAAAACATCCAGCATTGTTGATAAATAGCATGTAATCATCAGTGCCAGTCCCCTCCCCGATTCGAAAGCACGTCCTCGCATTTATGATGTTTATGGCACGGACGATAACATTCACATGCTGCGGTAAGTCAACTGTACAGGAAATTTTTTTAATTTAAATTATAAAATTGAAGATATAGGTCGAAACAGTGTGCACTGTCTGCAGCTTAACTTATATTTCCTGGCTTTGTACATTTTTACTGATATACAGACACTGAGCCCAGTTCTAAAGTGCCATAGACGGCTACACTAGCCAAGTAGCTTATGTCTTGTCATCAGTTGCACTAATGATACTTTATAGGTCGAAATAGTGTACGCGGTCTGCAGCTTGTCCTCTGTTAGCATAATGCTTTTTCATTGATATTGTGACACTGAGCCAACATCACTTTGGTTCTCAAGCAGTTGCTGTGGTCCATTGTGAGCCAGTTTCTTGTGTGGTGGATGCCCACTTGTGGCATCGATCAAAGTAGGTGAGGCATGGCTTTTTAGTTTGTTGCTCCAAACAGAATGGAATGCTGTTAGATGGCTACACCAGTCAATATGGCCTATGTCTCGTTTTGGGCCAAAAATTTGCCCGGGTTAGGCGAAGATACAAATAAACCGATGTTGATTAGTTAAACCCTTACCAAATTACAAATGATTTGTACCCCATGTTTTGTCCGAACCATACAAAGATCCAGAATACCCAATGTTTACTGTATTTACCAAATTACTAAGTAGCATAATTCACTTATTTACCTGTTTCGAATGGCAAGTGTATCATAATCCTAACTTTTCCATCATCTGATTTTGGCCATTTGTTTATCAATGCACCTGCAGCTTTTCCATCTGCAGCTTTTTCCTTTACCCAACCTTCCACCTGTTTCCATTGATCAGCTGTATTTAAATCACATACATAGGAATTATAAATGATTTTCTATTGATCATAGCTTTGGGATATTGTGAAACTTTGACTTTCTATACGAGATATTATCAGTGGTAGGATTCGACCGGTTCGCACTGGTTCTACAGAACCGTGTCAAAAATTGTATGAGATCAGCGAACTGGTTAACATTACTGGTTACTGTCAATGGACTGTTTGTAACAGAACCGGCTGACAAAAAATTTGAAACCCACCACTAGATATTAATTATCATGAAACTATGACTTTCTATATGACAGTAAGATTAACTAAATCAGTGATGGCCTGCTTTAATTTTTTTTTTAATTTATTTAGTTTACTGGGTTAAAAGTATTCCATTTAATTGCATATTTCTGTTAATTGCAAGAAAATGCTTGGCAAATTGGATACATTATTATTAAGAGTAATCGGTAATAACCTTTTATAGCAAACACCTATTTACAAGTGAACATTTTTTATCAATACATTAGAGTTATATAAACGATTATTGCTCTGCCAGCAGTTTTTATTATAACTAACCGACGTTTCGACGTCCCATACAAGACGCCTTCAAAAGCATCAAACAAAAAAAACAGCGTTAACACGATTGTGCGGCTGTAGCCTGCATACAGACTGGCACCAACGGAGTGATAAAACATAGTTCAATGATTTTCTATAGTTCTGACCTGTTAAATGCATGTCGTCCAACACATACTCGTCACAAACACAACTATAACATCCATTATCGAGTAGCTTGGCATCGTCACAGTTTTTGCAGGGTTTTGTTGTGCAATCTGCTTTTTTGTTTATCGGACCTATAAAAATAAAACAACTTAGGATATACTATTTGCTAATAAGGACGTTCGTATAGGATTTTGAAACGATTTTATAGTTTATAGCATCGCAAAGATCTTAGAAATTTAACAAATTTGTCGTTCAACTTGTCCCCCCCCCCCCCCCCCCCCCCCCCCCCCCCCCCCCCCCCCCCCCCCCCCCCCCCCCCCCCCCCCAACCAGTCGTCGGCAACCGCCGGGCCGCGGCCTAGTGCTGGTCCGCGAGAAGTTCGTTACCGGGCTGTGCATTTTTTAAGGTAAATGCTTGGAAACATTTTCCCCGTGCCTCCCGGGAATGACAACCTAATTTAAGCGTTTTTATTTGTAAATATGTGTAGGTTTTTAAAGGCCGGTCCGGGAATTCTGTTTTAGAAACGGCCCGCAGTGCAATACAGGTTGCCGCCCCTTTGCTAAACAATACCTTATCGCTTGTGCGCTCGCAAATATTACACTTCAATGCTTCTGGTGGGCTAAACTTCAACAAAAATACAAGTCTTTTCAAAATAACAAACATGGCCAATTTGAGTCAGACTTCACACTTGGACGATTAGGAATTCGAGTCCAAACAATACTTAGCGCCACGTTGGTCGACAAGCCTGTACTTGGTTTGCTCGCAATGCTTCATGCTTCGCTACAAATGCAAGTTCAACAGCAATTTCGATGCCAAGTCGAGTGTAACTGGCCACTTCTTCTTCAGAGTAAATGGCTTTCATTCTCTTTTTAAATATTGCTGACTCGTCTTCAATATACAAACAGTGTAAGAGTTTAGAACAGTGGTCTCAAACTTTTTTATTGTCGGGGCCAAATGGTATTTTTTAAGTGTGTAAGGAGCCGCAAAAAAACGAAACCTTGAGAAAATTACTAAAGAAAATGACTTTAAAAACTAAAATAGCGATGTTTGGGGGTTTTCTGAGGTCTGGTGCGAGCAGCAAAATAAGTAGTTGGGAGCTGCATGCGCCCCCGAAAACCGAGTTTGAGAACCACTGGTTTAGACTGTGTATTTCGCGCTTACGTTGTAGATCGCAGTAGTTCATGTCTCCGTGCGTATGTGCAATCCATATATAACTAGTCTTTTGCACAATATATTTCTAATTATATAAAATGCAGTGGCGTTGTATTCTGCGTCAACATAGTCAATCCTTATGGCTATCGTGTGAAATAAATGAGACTCAATTACTAGCTGATATTCGTAAGACAATACATTGGATCTATAAAGGCAGCACAAAGCAAAATACAACATACAGTTTATTACGTCATAGATACAACTGTGTGCAAACTATCGCCGTTTTGTTAATAGTATATTGGAATAAAGGACCATTTTGTCGTCGCAAAGTTGCACAATCTGACCTATAAAGATTGGAAATACTTCAGGCACTCCGAGAATCGCTATACGGACTCGAGTTAACTGTCGCTACATAGCAACGATCAAGAAATTAACACACAAAATAGCAAGTGTGGCCGCAATCAAGATACCGTCGAGGTGCACACCCAACGCCTCAAAGGTCCGGATATAGACCGCGGTCCGCCATTTTGATCGCCATTTTTTATGTTTTTTTTCGGCGGGGTACTTATAATTTCTTAAACAAAGGGTATTCGCTATTTATTAACCAGTGAGACTTAGTTAATAAATCTACACACAATTTATTTTTACTGTAGGACTTTATAACCGCTTATTTCCCACTGTTTTACTTCGTTGGCCCACTTGAATGGAACATGTAAATTGTTTTTCACAATATTTGTTTTATGACGTGGTATTTAGTTGTAGAACGCGGCGATTATCAACTCATAACGACATTTTCACATGTTTTTTAGATATTCCGCAACAATGAGTCCCACTATTGTGATTGTGTTAGCAATTGTGACGTCACTTCAGCTATGTGTCGCAGGTAACAATCAAATTTACCATTTTTCCATTGTTTTAAAGAGTCAAAGACAATGAAACGATTGTTTTGAATTCCAGTTAAGACAGAGGCCAAAGAATGCATCTTTGTTCCACTACGAGAACGAGTTAAGTGTGGTTTTGGTGGTAGTATCTCAATTTCGACGTGTGAACAACTGATGGATCCACGGAACACACCAACCGTGCTGTTTCGACGATAGCAATTACGAGGAGTTACATAATTTGCCACATTGTTTCTATCGTAAGTTGCCATTTTTTAAATGTTTTTTGTCAACTTTTTGTCATGACAAGGCATAGGCTGTCGAAAATCCAGCCTGCGGTGGGAATCGAAACTGAAACTAATTGACTAATTTAATTAACTTATAACCGAAACCGTCACTAAAGCATTAATGCACACCAGCGATCAGGGCACACTTATTTATGCAGTCATTGTATATTAGCAGAACTGGAGTCGTCACAGCCCCCTGTATTGTCATAAAATCGAAAATAGCGGACGAAGGGAGCAATTTGAGACAATATAGTGATAAACAATTAGAAAAATGCATGTGCGCTTTGGTTAGTAGACTTCTTACGTTGCCAACCAATACATTGTGGGTTGGGAGCCCACTAGAGGCACACACACTGGTAAACAGAAAAACTACTTAGTTTGAACAATGACTGTAAAGGGCAGGAACTTGGCCGAATGGTCCGGCGCGCCTGACTCATAAACAGACACAAAAAACCCTGATCAGCCCCCCCCCCGCACACACACTGGTAAACAGAAAAACTACTTAGTTTGAACAATGACTGCTGTAAAGGGCAGGAACTTGGCCGAATGGTCTAGCGCAGGGCTTCTCAAACTGTGGGTCGCGACCCCAATTGGATACCACAAGCGTCACAATATAGATTATGACGTCATAAAAACTAAAATGACTGTTAATCTGTGCATCAAGTTAGAAATTAATGTATGCTTTTTAGGCGCCATTAGATGGTATATGTATAAAATGTAAGTATTTCTTTGCACCCCCCCCCCATATACAGACATAAAAAACCCTGATCGGGATTTGTCCCCGGGAGTGTCTTGGGTTCGAACCCCGTGAAAAAAAAACAATGATTGTAAATTTTATATCGCTCCAGACGATAACAACAACAGTACTTGTTAAAACTCAAAAAAACGTTTTACGGTTATTTACTGCCTTGTGAATTTCTGCAGTGGATAATTTTCACAACAAATTTCTGTGCTTTTTAGCTTCTGCATCTAGACCTGGACCATAGCGGGCAACCCTACCGCAGCACTGGAGGAGCAAAGAAACTAACAACGCAACAAAGACAGGGTTCCCGCGCAATTTTCGTTTATAAATTCCACGACTTTTCCAAAACTTTTCAAGAAAAAAATCCCAATTCCATAACCTTATTCGAAAAAAATAGAGCAATTCTCATCGTAAAACTAGTAAAGAGGCTTTGGTAGATGTAGCCAATTTACCATACTTGCAACGAATATACAAACGTTAGGCAATTTGAAGTTCTACTGGCATTTTCAGGGTAAAACAGGCGCCAAATTCCATACTTTTTCAAGGACTTTTGCAAAAGTTGGCCTTTTTCAAAACTTTTCCTGGCCTTAAAAATACAAATTTAAATTCCATAACCTTTCCAGGTTTTCCATACCCGCGGGAACCCTGCAAAGATCTTGAAAACGTAACAAAACTAACAAAGTCGTTCAACTGGTGTGATGCTTAACAAAATCCTTTGCTTGTGTGCTCGCAAATATTTCGCTTCGATGCTGAGTTCTGGTGAGCTAAACGTCAAACGTAAGCAAAAATACAAGTTCTTGAATGTCATACCTTTGTTCTCATATTACCAAAATTATTAATATTACAAATAGACTTGATGTCCCCCCCCCCGCAAATATTTCGCTTCGATGCTGAGTTCTGGTGAGCTAAACGTCAAACATAAGCAAAAATACAAGTTCTTGAATGTCATACCTTTGTTCTCATATTAATATTACAAATAGACTTAATGTAAAAAAATGAGCTATCATTTTTTTGGCGATAAACACGAGAGCGTTTTATAAAAAGGCGTTGAAATAATTTAATTGTTGTTGTTTTTTCGGCCTTTTGAATCTCTCTCGCAATTAGCATTTTCCCATTTCTCCTTACCACCCCGGAAAAAAATAAGCTTTTGAAATAGTAGGTTAAACGGAATACGCGTGCCCGAACCCGTGTGTCTTTTAAGAAGTCCGTTTAGGGCCTAAAGTTTGATTGACAGGCCCCCCCCCCCCCCCCCCCCCCCCCCCCCCCCCCCCCCCCCCCCCCCCCCCCCCCCGTGTTTCATTTAAACACCAAAAAATAGCCATATTTGCTTAAACGAATTTTTGGGAAACCGCTGGAAAAATTAAAAAAAAAAAACACTGGACAGGCCTACAATAAAGATAACATACACAATGGAAAATAATAGATAAACAATAAAACAAAACGTTCCAAGTCTGTTGGGCAGGTTATGTTCAGCAGCTAGAGCTACTTAGCTAGGTAATTTGTATTTAACATAATTACTGACCAAGAAAGTGAATTTAGGCCCGAATCAAGCCGTTTGTGAAAAAACCCCCCCCCCCCGGTTATGTTCAGCAGCTAGAGCTACTTAGCTAGGTAATTTGTATTTAAAATAATTACTGACCAAGAAAGTGAATTTAGGCCCGAATCAAGCCGTTTGCGAAAAAACTAAAGGCCGAACCCAACCCGAATAGCCCGGGCCGGCTTACATCTCTGTGGTAAAGCCCTGAAAATGTAATGCTACTTTTACCATTATTTTGATCTGTGTCTGTTCATAGGCTAATCAACAAGCAAGAAAAACATCTAAGACACAAAAAATGACTGTTTTAAAACTATTATTACCTGCAGCGGCCATTGAAACGAGCAGAAAAACGACGACAATAATAGTTGGATTCATTTTAACGTTGTTTCCATTCACTTGAATGTTTCTTTGGGGGTAACAATTTCAAAACAATGCAGCAAAAATTCAAATTACGCGCTACAGTATTTATAAAGGGAAATCCCCTATGAAAACCAACGTTATATCAATCGCAGGGAGCCGAACCGCTCCACTTGTTTTTGTTTTTAAGGGTTCGGGTTCGGTTCCGGTTTTTAAAAATGTATATTTTCGGGTTCGGGTTTTGTTCCGGTTCGGCCAAATTATCCGGTCCAAACCGGTTTGCGGAAATTTTTATTCATCCCCCCCCCCGAATACGCGTGCCCGAACCCGTGTGTCTTTTAAGAAGTCCGTTTAGGGAGTAAAGTTTGATTGACCCCCCCCCCCCCCCCCCCCCTTAATGAAATTAACCGCTCAAACGGGTTCGCGGGTTCGGGTTCAGTTCCGGTTCGAATCCCTGTATCAATGTCACGAATGAAAAAGTAAAAAATCGAAATAATTCAAACAATTTAAACGTTTTATTGGGCAGCTTTAGTTTAGCTATTCACTCTTATTTTTTTACAAGACTTTTGCTGCGTTTTTAACGGGTTATATTTCTGAATCTTATATCTTACGACTAAAGAGCAATTATATGTCCTACACTCGTATCCACATACACCTTACTGAAGGGGCTGGTCGGCGTAACAGTGTGCATTTTGAAGTATTAAATCATATCCTATGCTGCAACAATAGGGCATTGTTTTTATTAAACGGTGATTGTGCGCAAATGCTTAGTCGATTGCAGCACTAACAATACCCGTAGCCTAAATGGGCCACCACCAGGTAATATACATTGGATAAAAACATGTATATTTTAAACGACAGATTTTATGCTACCTACGTGGCGTTTTTCTTTATGCAACTTATACGCAGCCCACTTAATGGTGGTGTACCCAGTGGTCCCCCCCCCCAAACGGTGATTGTGCGCAAATGCTTAGTCGATTGCAGCACTAACAATAACCGTAGCCTAAATGGGCCACCGCCAGGTAATATACATTGGATAAAAACATGTATCATGTATATTTTAAACGACAGATTTTGTGCTACCTAAGTGGCGTTTTTTTTATGCAACTTATACGCAGCCCACTTAATGGTGGTGTACCCAGTGGTTGGATTCAATTTTTTTTTCAGCCGGTTTCATCACAACAGTCATATTTTTCAGTCGATTCTGTTACAAACAGTCCATTGACAGTAACCAGTAATGCTAACCGGTTCGCTGATCTCATAAAATTTAGTGAAACGGCTCTATTGAACCGGTGCGAACCGGCTGAATCCCACCACTGGGTGTACCTGTGAATATAGTTTTAAACACTTCATTTTTGGTGTAAAATCGCAAATTCTGATCTTAAACGAAAAAATCCAGACAGTATAATTCCTTTTCTGCGTTTCGGCAAACGCTTTTGTCATTAACTGTGAATTATGGAGCTGAAATCTATACTAACATGTCCAGAATTGCAAGTCGGGTGAGGTTCGGACTTTTTTGACAAACAGGTTTGATTCCGGCCTATACTGTGTCTGTAATTAAAACATAAACGTACCCAGTTAAGTATCTAATTGCTGGACTTGACTCGGTAAAATGAACTTGTTTAACAAGTGTGCAATGTTTCAAATTTAACAAATGCAGAATATTTTGTTTAAAAGCATGAAGCAAATAGATGCTAAGCTGTGCACACTGTTTCGACCCACACTGATGAGACCTTATAGGCGGAAACAGTGTGCACTGTCTGTAAGATTATCAAAATAATCCAATTTTGTGACAATATTGCACGTTTAGTACACGGTTGCAAAAAATACGCAAAGTAAAAAAGTGTGGCACCATGTAGAACGCAGCGGATACAATGNGTATGAAACTAAATTTTTAGGCAACTTTAGAAGGAGTCGTTTTTGCCACAAATTAGTTTAAAGGGAAGCTATTCCCTCTCTTTAGTTTTCGGATATTTTATTCAGACTTGGATTGCAAATTAAAAAAGGTGCAGCTTTCTAAATAACAAAACAAACATGCTTGAAGCTACATTTTGAATCTACTTGATTCGTGATTCGTTGGTGTCACAAACGGGCTTCATAGAAAACCGTAACCTTTTGCATTATGTTTATGTAAGTTTTGAATAAAACCTCCGAACATAAGGGAAAAATGTATTTGTAACTAGCCACGTTTGACTTGAACATTGTATCCGCTGCGTTCCACATGGTGCCACACTTTTTAACTTTGCATATTTTTTGCAACCGTTTGCTAAACGTGTGCTATGGCGACCCCCCCCCCCCCCCCCCCCCCCCCCCCCCCCCCCCCCCCCCCCCCCCCCCCCCCCCCCCCCCCCCCCCCCCCCCCCCCCCCCCCCCCTTAGATACTTAACTGGGTACGTTTATGTTTTAATTACAGACACAGAATAGGCCGGAATCAAACCTGTTTGTCAAAAAAGTCCGAACCTCACCCGACTTGCAATTCTGGACATGTTACCCCCCCCCCTTAGATACTTAACTGGGTACGTTTATGTTTTAATTACAGACACAGAATGTAGGCCGGAATCAAGCCTGTTTGTCAAAAAAGTCCGAACCTGACCCGACTTGCAATTCTGGACATGTTGGTATAGATTTCAGCTCCATAATTCACAGTTAATGACAAAAGCGTTTGCCGAAACGCAGAAAAGGAATTATACTGTCTGGATTTTTTCGTTTAAGATCAGAATTTGCGATTTTACACCAAAAATGAAGTGTTTAAAACTATATTCACAGGTACACCCAGTGGTGGGATTCAGCCAGTTCGCACCGGTTCAATAGAGCCCCCCCCCCCCAGTTAAGTATCTAATTGCTGGACTTGACTCGGTAAAATGAACTTGTTTGACAAGTGTGCAATGTTTCAAATTTAACAAATGCATAATATTCCGTTTAAAAGCATGAAGCAAATAGATGCTAAGCTGTGCATACTGTTTCGACCCACACTGATGAGACCTTATAGGCGGAAACAGTGTGCACTGTCTGTAAGATTATCAAAATAATCCAATTTTGTGACAATATTGCACGTTTAGTACACGGTTGCAAAAAATACGCAAAGTAAAAAAGTGTGGCACCATGTAGAACGCAGCGGATACAATGTTCAAGTCAACGTGGCTAGTTACAAATACATTTTTCCCTTATGTTCGGAGGTTTTATTCAAAACTTACATAAACATAATGCAAAAGGTTACGGTTTTCTATGAAGCCCGTTTGTGACACCAACGAATCACGAATCAAGTAGATTCAAAATGTAGCTTCAAGCATGTTTGTTTTGTTATTTAGAAAGCTGCACCTTTTTTAATTTGCAATCCAAGTCTGAATAAAATATCCGAAAACTAAAGAGAGGGAATAGCTTCCCTTTGAACTAATTTGTGGCAAAAACGACTCCTTCTAAAGTTGCCTAAAAATTTAGTTTCAAACATGTTTGTTTCGCCGTAAACAGATTTGCATCTCCAGTTTAAATAAACATCATAAAATGAACGATATTAATGGCTTTTCCTTTAAGCTTATTCATGGAGGCAACAAGTCCTTTAAAGCAGTGGTCGGCAATCGCCACGAGTTCTATACCGCGCCGTAAAGTTTTCAGGTTAAATACTTCAAAACATTTTGTCCATGTGTCCCGGGATGATAAACTAATTTAAGCCTTTTTATTGCTGAACATTTGTAGTTTTTTGAAGGCCGTTCCGCGATAAAATTTCACTTTCAAAAACGGTCCGAGGTAGAAAAAAAAGGTTGCCGACCGCTGCTCTAAAGTTGCTTAAAATTATATTTCGAGAATCCCCCCCCCCTTTTTGAAGGCCGTTCCGCGATAAAATTTCAGTTTCAAAAACGGTCCGAGGTAGAAAAAAAAGGTTGCCGACCGATGCTCTAAAGTTGCTTAAAATTATATTTCGAGAACGTTTCTTCTTTTTTTCTTTCGCTTGACCCGCCCGATACAGCCGTGTATATCGGCATCATTTTTACCGCTTCAGTTCGTATCTAGCTCTACAAGTCTCGGCGCTGCACGGCACACCTTCAGGCGAAAATTCAGCGCAACAGAACACCCCAAACAAACACTCATTGTCACAATCCGCGATGGAACAATGTAGGTCGCGATTCGTATCGAAAATAGTTCAAAATCGGACAAAATCTATTTTAAACGTCAAAACGGCCTTCAATATTTTGCTAATTTTGCGCATAGTCGCGTGTTGCAAAAAATTTAAAGCCCTTTTTGGGGATTAAAATTTTAAAAATGCTGCAATTTACTTTTGACAAATTGGCAGATGACTTGTAAAGTACGTAATATACATGTTTAAATTGCCTTTTTTGTCTGAGAAAATTATCAAATACTGGGAAACTACTTACATTTTTACAACCGCGAACGCAACTTGAAATTATCGAGCCTTTTTTTCACTCGTGTATATTACATGGAAGGTTTCAACGTCGATTTGCATTGTACAAGTATAACTAACGTCTGTTAAAGGGTGCTACTGCGCCATTTCTCACCTTAAACCATTTGAACCACAAAATTGCCGCGGAGGTACGGAAGTTACGACTGTGACGTAACAGTGCATGCCCGCGGGGTTGCTTGGATACGGATGCCGGTGAGAGGCACCGCGTGCGAGGGGGAAGGGCCGTATAAAAGGTGGGAGGGGGTTTTGAACTTGAACATTATATTTGAACGTTCCTCCTGTGCGATATTGGATGTTTTATAGTACGAGTTTTGGTTCGACTAATTGAAACAGTTTTAAATTTCTAACCATAGATAAATAATTGAAATTAGCCGCTTTTGTGAAATGTTAGCACTTGCTAGGCAAAGTCGTTTCGTTTTTTTGACATACAACTTTTCTTACCATAATTTTTTTACTTATTTTTAACGTCTGATGCGTTTTATTTTGGCTTTTATCAGTTTTGTTCGACTAATTACAAATGTCCCCCCCCCCTTTTTGACATACAACTTTTCTTACCATAATTTTTTTACTTATTTTTAATGTCTGATGCGTTTTATTTTGGCTTTTATCAGTTTTGTTCGACTAACTAGAAATGCTGTTAACTTTCAATCCTAGTTAAAAAAAATGAAATTAGCCGTTTTTTGTGAAATGTTTGTACTTGCTAGGCAAGGTCGTTTTGTCTTACGACATAAAAGTTTTCGTATTATTTTTTGCAGTTTTTAATGTCTAAAAAAGCGTTTTATTTTGGCATTTGTCAGGTTGAGATAAAAGTCTATTGCAAAATTAGTTGCTTGGGGCATTGACGATTCAGTAACTAATGCTGTAATAAACTGTTTGGTAAGCAGTATTGCAAGTTACAGTATTACGATGTGTCAGTTTTTAATGTTTGGCGTGTTACATTGAAATGTATCACTTGAAGAACTTAACGTATTTCTTCACGTAACTTTTACCGTTTATTATCGTTGCAGGCAAAACCCAGTAGGCTTTCATTGCAACTTGCTGGCTTTAAGGTGAGTGTACAAATCTTTTCATGTAAATTTCAATTCAATTTGTTGGAGATTTTACGTTTTTTTTGTTTTTGACAAATTGTCCCAGCATCAGTTTTAAGTGTATGCCAATTGTAACTAAAATATAACTTAAGGGTTGATACAAATAGTTAAATACGCACTGCATGAACTATAAGTATAGCTTGTCAATATTTCTCTTACAATAAGGTATGGAAAAAGTTGGGGGGGGGGGCGTCTAGGTGGCGCTGTTACTTTAGTTAGGGGGTGCCGATGCCAAATTTCTTGTAACAATCTTTGATGCGTGCATTTGAAGATCTAGTTACAAAGTTTCGACTTCCTGCAATCAAATTTACCGCAGCCCCTCCTCAGAAACTTAACCTGTGTGACATCATAATAGGCGCTTGTTACAACATAAACGCCATCGACTTTTCCGGCGTAATTTTGTTCGCACTTGAAGCGCATAAAAACGCCGGCGGATATAACAATGCGAATTATGGCGTCACAATTGTCGTTTTCCCCCCGATTTTGTAGCGAGCGGCTAAAACTGTGAGACTTGGAAAGACCCGCGGATGCGTGAAAGTAATTTGTACCTGTACTGGTGCGGTTTTTGTCGATTGTCGCCTCTGTACCGTAACTTTAGGATTATGGGTGCGAGATCTTTTGACCTTGACTTGTTGACCTTTCCATCTTGTGCGAATTAAGCTCCAATTAAAACAATTTCAACCGAATTCCAGAACTCCAATGAGGGTGTGTAGTTCCATGATTGCAAGGGCTTCGTGCGATATTCATTCTGATAAGGAACAAGGATTATTATAAGTCGAATCAGAAATGCGTTTGACTGTTTCAAATATAACACGTCAATTACGTGACAATATTGGGAAACAATAATCGTTACCCCCCCCCCCTGATAAGGAACAAGGATTATTATAAGTCGAATCAGAAATGCGTTTGATTGTTTCAAATAGAACACGTCAATTACGTGACAATATTAGGAAACGATACTCGTAATTGAAAGTTAAAGCTGGAATCACCCAGTCCGTCGCTTGGTGGATGAAGACTAAAACGCCTTATAGCAATAGATGTAAGTTCAGAAAAAAACACACTTGAATTGAATCTATTTGAATAAGATACTAACGATGCTGTAAAACCGAAACATATCTTTAAAACCAAAGGGTGAACGACTAAGTGTTTTTTCTGAACTTACTTCTATTGCTATAAAGCTTTTTATATTGGGAAATGTTTATTTTCAGGTTTAAATGACAGTGTTACAAAAACAAATTAATTTCGCTACAAAGCATTTTCAGTGTCTACAGAGCGCGATAAAAGGAAATAAAAATAGATGATTATAACCAACCCCAATTAAGCGTTCAATATCACAACAAACATGCTGCAATACAAAGATTTAAACAAATGTTTTGACCATGTAGCGTAAATATATTGCTTTGTGTCGACTGCAAACGCTTGTAGTTTCAGCCTACTTTATGTATTGGCTGAGTGTGTTGAGGTTTCATACACGATTTGCCCAGCTTCTGTATATTTGATACAAAACCTTCTACAGTAAACCTCCGTTAATCCGTTTGAACCAAACAACTTTTCCAGATTAGGCGAAAATCTGGTTTAGCCGATGTCGGTTAGTTTAAGCCTTACCTCATTACAAATCATTTGTACCTCAAGTTTTGTTAGAATTAGGCGAAGATCCGGATTAACCGAATCCGATTTAACCGAGGTGTACATCAACCTTTCTTTCGTAAACCAATTTGCGTGTAAATAATTTCAAAACTGGACGGACAAATCAAATAACCTTTCCGCACGAATAACCCTTTAACGCGAACAATGTAATTTTTGCCATCTGGAAAAAACATCATAAAATGTATATGTTTCTTTGTTACGTAATAAAACTAACCGATCTGATTGCAACCACGTGTTTTTTATTGTTCAAATAATTCCACGTTTGTTCTACGCCGCTTTTTTATGACTTCACAATGAGATTGTGAGATTTAGATGGTGTTTCGTCATAGGCCTAATTGAAATCTTGTAAAACGGAGAAGCGTTAAATTGTCACATGATAGCAACCGGTATCGGCATCATATTATTACGTCACACTTAAGACGATTCTATACTTCAATACACAAAAACAGTGGCCGTCTTTTAGCAAAATCTTTTACGAGAAAACCCGTTATAAATTGATGTTTGGTGCGATTTAAATGAGTAAATAAACTTGTTTAGGGCATAAGCAACATTTAAACTGTGCTTTCGTATTAAAGGGCATGTAATATTACCCAAAATCATGTAACAGGCTTTAGAATTCGCAAGCAAAATATGTTTTTCAAACATTAAACACAGATAATTTGAAAATTAACCATTCACATCTATACATTCAGACGTCAGAAACGAGTCCATTCAAAATTAAATTAATTTGTGTCTATTAGTATTGTGCCCTGGAAAATCCACGCCAAATGCTATTTTCGTTTAAAATTTAACCATCCTAATCATTAGCAAACCGTGTGTAGTACCATATGCGTCGATTCCCGGGGTGGCAGGGGTGGCGTGCCTCCCCAGTAAAAATTTCTGGGGTGGCAGCCATTATAAAATAGCGNAAATCTCTGGGGTGTCAGCCATTATAAAATAGCGATGCTGCCACCCCAGAAATTGCCTGGCCGCATTTATACTTGTGCCTTACATATATCCGTTTCTTTCATTCACATGCGATCTTTCTAGCGGTCGCTATATTTCGAGCATGTGCAAAGCAAGCAACGCGAAATCATGACTGTTTTAAGACAGCGCATGGGGAAAACCCATTTTGCGCATCATTAACGCATTGTGACACATCACTAACGCATTGTGACATGATAACTACACAACTAGATGGACGATTTGTGACGTGACTTTCACAGTTGTTACGTCCAAGTTAAGCAAGAATGCATACAGAGTAATACACGTTATACGCTGCCAATATCCGCGAAATGCCATCTACAAACCTTAACGTTTAACGTAGTGTGGTTTCATCACGTGAGGAATTACTTGATTAAATTTTGCCACCCCACAAAAGAAAATTCATGCTGAAAAATCGACGCCTATGTGTAGTACATTATATTATCATTATATAGGGTCACCAAAGACTACACATATAAACAAAGACTACACATTAAGAGACTTCAGACTTGCTACGGTTACAAGTAATAAAGGATCGCTCTAGTTGCTACAGTGCCGCGGCAGTTATTGTAGATTTAAGTTCAGTATCCATGACAACGTTTGGAAGTTTATCAATACGTCATAACAACATGACGTCGATCACAAGTCGCTGCAGAGTGACGTTGGACGTGTACCTCCAACGTTGCCCCCCCCTGCAAGCAATACCCCTGTGTTTGTTTTTATTTGCTATGAACAAAATTATCCGAGCACCCGCGCTTGCGGTTAGAGTCGATTCACGCGTAAACATTCCTCTATTCTTCCCATAACAATAACCGCGATTAGAGGGTCCTACCCCCCAGAAACGCGCGCGGTCAGGAGGTCGAAACGTTCCAATTAGAATAACTCTTTGTTACGTCTGTGGATCGGAAAAAATCACTCTCTCTTTACCGACAATTGTTTTATTGTACCGCGCGCGCATTCTGAACCTTTTTCGCCGTTTCGGAGGAGATATAAATAAGAATCGCTGTTTTTTGTTCTCATTTTATTGTGACATCGCAGCAACAAACGAATTGAAATAATACAGACATCGTTTTGTAGTGGTAGCATTGCAGATTATAATTTTTATTTTAAAAATAATTTAGCCAGTGGTCTTACTTTAAAATTGAGTCGTTAGCTGTTTAGTATAGAGGTAAAAAATTAAAGAATTTTAACCGTAATAATTTACGTGGATTAAGAACACTTAGGTAAAACTAGTTGTACGTGGAGGATAGGTAAAAGGTTTTAAAATAGGGCGTCGCTTGATGATTTCAAAATTACAATCACCTTTACACAGTGGATCTAATACAGGCTAACAACTCAAAGATAGGTGTCAACAAATATATGCGCGTAACCGTTTTAAAATAACGCTTGGTTTATATATTATGAATGACCAAAAGTTACACGGGTCAGTTTGAATAAAATGGGCCTAATTTAGCCCAGACTTTACACTTGAACGAATTGGACCCCCCCCCCTTACACAGTGGATCTAATACAGGCTAACAACTCAAAGATAGGTGTCAAAAATATATGCGAGTAACCGTTTTAAATATAACACTTGGTTTATATATTATGAATGACAAAAAAAAAACAAAAGTAACACGGGTCAGATTGGGCTTAAGTTTGAATAAAATGGGCCTAATTTAGCCCAGACTTTGCACTTAAACGAATTGGTATTCGGGCCCAAACAATATTTTATTTTCAACGACGCCTTATGTAGTTAATAATTTTTGGCGGCGAAGTTCTTATTATTTGTTAAATGCTGAATCTTTTTCGCTATTTATGCATCAGTAGGACTCGAAAGAAAGAGTTTAAAATTTTCAGGAATGTTTTAGTTTATTGCACAGTTCGTACTAATTATTTCTCACGGTTTAAATTCATGCCACTTGAATGGAACATCCCCCCCCCCCCTTATGTAGTTAATAATTTTTGGCGGCGAAGTTCTTATTATTTGTTATGTGCTGAATCTTTTTCGCTATTTATGCATCAGTAGGACTCAAAAGAAAGAGTTTAAAATTTTCAGGAATGTTTTAGTTTACTGCACAGTTTGTACTAATTATTTCTCACGGTTTAAATTCATGCCACTTGAATGGAACACGTGAATTGTTTTGTCGCAATGTTTGTTTTATGACGTGGTATTTAGTTGCAGAACGCGGCGATTATCTAAGGATTATCCGCCGATCAACTCGTAACGACATTTTCACATGTTTTTTAGATATTACGTCACAATGAGTAACACTATTGTGATTGTGTTGGCAATTCTGACGTCACTACAGCTATGTGTCGCAGGTAAGAATCGAATTCACAATTTTCTCATTGTTTTAAACAATCAAAGACAATGAAACGATTGTTTTGAATTGCAGATATGACAGAGACTGAAGAATGCATCTTTGTTCCACTACGAGAACGGGTCGATTGTGGATTTGATAATATCCCAATGTGGATGTGTGAACAACTGAGAGACCCAGGGACGAACCAACCGTGCTGTTTCGACGATGGCAATTATGTGGGCTTCAACAGTTTGCCACATTGTTTTTATCGTAAGTTTATGCTATCTACGCAGTATACTCAATTTGAATTAGGGCAGTGGTTCTCAACCAGGGCCCATAGACTCTTTTGCTGCCAAATGTTGGGTCGTGGATTCGAATCCCACCACAGACACGCGGGTAAACACTAAACAGGAAAACTACTTAGTTCGGATATGGCAACACTTAAATCATTTTTGATTGTGGCCACACGCTTGTTTAACGTTTTTGCGCATGTATACTGTTCTGCGTTTTCTTACACTAACTATTCAAAAAATAGTCAAAACTTTTTATAACGTCTAAACATGTTAACATAGTAAAGTCACTACAGGGCATAGCCTGTGTAACAGGGTGGTGTCCAACGAAAGCTTCTATTCGAATAAGACAGAAACTGACTATGTCTAAATATCGTATTTACTCGATTGTAAGCCGCATGCTGGAATTTTAGATACTTTTGTTCAGTAGTACATCTTTCTGTTGTTACATACTGTCACTATTTGCCATGTACATGCATACAAGTTTTAAACCCAAAATAGATTAAAAAGTTGCAGGATAGAAATAATATCGATATAAAATTAAAATATAAGCCGCCCTCGATTGCAAGCCGCCCCCGATTGCAAGCTGCACAAACGGCAGGTAAAAAACAATATAGGCCGCGGCTTACATTCGAGTAAATACGGCAGGCGAAATTATTATTTCTGCAAATAAAAGATTACACTGATGGCCTACCACTATTTTTTGTATATCGTGTAAACATTAACATATGTTTTTCTTCAGCTTTGCAGCAGACTTCTGTACCTACACCGACGCCATACCAACCGCCACCACCGAACCGTCAAACTTCAAACTCGGTACAAACCATAGCCGCACCTGTCCCAACTGCAGCAGCGGTGGAAGCTACAACCCTAGGTGGGTAAAGCCTTAAAAATCAAATCAAATTGCAGTTTGTTTTAGTTTTTTTCTGACATTGCCACTTTTATTGTCTTTTTTTTTCAAGAAAACTGTGGTGTCTTTTTTCTGACACTGGGAATATTTTTTTACCCTAAATCTATAAATTCATAATTTAATTTCGGTAACAATTTCTGCCTTTAAATATTTCTCAGGTATGAAAACGTTCATGTTTACATTAGGCAGCATTCTTAATTAAGACAAATATATATCACCACAAAAGTCATTATTTTTAGCATCTTATTCAAATAGAAACCTAAGTGTATGAATTAAGATGAACATAAATTCATAACTGGGATCAGCCCTGAAGTGTGTATATAGACCGGCGATCACGGCCCACTAAATGTATTATTTCAACTAAACTGTATATTTTTGCTTCAGGTTTTGCCCCTACAGCTGGTCTCCTAGGTAACACACCCCCAACTGGGGCTATTAACCCATTTGGAACGCCCCCACAACAGCAGCGGCCCCGGCCCAACCCTCTAGCTGCTTTCGGAGGACAACGGCCAATCTCGCTTGCCCCACTTACAGTTACCAGAGCAACAACCCAAGCCACCAACAATAATCTGCCCACAACTGTCGGTATGTAAACATTGTCACTTCTTTTCCTTATCTAAATAGACTTAAACAAACGACCAATACACAAGTTTACAATGGTGGGATTCAGTCGAATTGCACCGATTCTATAGAACCGTCTCACAAAATTTTATAGGATCAGCGAACCGGTTAGTATTACTGGTTACTGTCAATGGACTTTTTGTAACAGAACCGGCTGAAAATATAACTTTTGTGAATTGTTAATTCAAATTAAATAAAACATCTCATAAGAATGACTTGATGTTTTAACACATTCTGAATCAAAAAGTGTAAGGCACCATAATATTATGTCTTTATCCACCAAGCAATCAGTTGGGAGATTCTAGTTTAAAGTTTAAACATATACTGTATTGTATTAAACTCTTGAACACATAAAAGCAAAGTACCTATTTCTTGAGCACTTATAATCTTGTCTGGATCCAGGTCCAACTGTGGAAAGGCCAAGAAACCTCCAGAATTTATTGACACAACTTGGTATTGAGGTTGATGGTGGAATCCCTGCAGCTGGACAAGTCAGCCCAGGTAAGCGACCTGTTTAACTTGGATAACATAGAAATATGGTGTTAAGTTAGTAGCAGATAGATGAGACTAAAACAGTGGTTCTTAACCTTTTTATCACGACCGAACCCCTATGATATTCTACAGCCTTTGGTCGAACCCCAACAAGTTACATCCTAGGTTTCTAACTCATTTTGTGCTTTTGACCATACGTTTTTGCTGCTAACAAAGATTCGTTGTTTTGCTGCTAACGAACAATGCACACAGTGTTAGTTGTTATGTCAAATAAAACCTAGGGTTATCCTATAGCAGGATATTGCTTAATTGCATTCCGGTGAATCAGTTTTGGGCACATCTAGTCATCCCCTCGCAATCTGTCATTATTTAATCTTTCAATATCTTGTGACATTAGAAAGGACTTTGATCACTGTCGGGACAGTCCACAAATCTATGTATGAATGTTAGAACACATATCATAAATGAAATGTGATTGAATTAACTGTAGGTAAAGTTGTGCAATGCCCCAAAATGCTTCACATAGTGTGCAAAACCTCATTAATCATGTTCCTGATAGTGAAATTTTTGGGTTATAACATCGCAAAGAATGACGGATAGGTTGCATGTTGTTTTGTTGCACAAATACTCTATGGTACAATGTCACTTTGTTTTACAACAACAATGTCAATCATGTGCTTCTTCACTAAACACAAAACAGGATTTTCAATTAATATCCTTTTTATTAAAAATTCCATCCCAAGTAACACTTACTTCCAAACGGAAATTTACCTAATGCGACCAATTTGTTTTAGGAATTATGAAACCTGCTTTTCAATTAATATCCTCTTCATTAAACATCCCACCCTAACTGACGTTTATACCCAATGGTAAATTCACCTGATCCAAAACATGTTTTTACACATTGTTTATCTTCATAGGAACCGGGGTTTTGGGAACAAATGTTCGTCCCCAAACAAACCCACAACCGAATCCCCAACCTGCGACTCCTTCCAAGATTTTCACACAGGACGAGAAGAACTTGGCTTTTTGCACCTTTTACAAAACCGGGCAACTTCCCAAAGGGGTGGGTCTTGTTGGCTAAAAGTATGAGTAGGAAAATGTTTTGTCTTACTAAATCAGTTGTTTTCAAACATTTTGTGCTGCATTGTAAACAGCTGGTGGAAAAAACATCTGTCAAAACACACAATAAAATCTATTTAGTACACACAAGCTCTCTGGTAGTTTTATTTTAATCAAAGTGTTCATAAATTTGTTTCATTTTAGATAATAATTAACCAAAGCTCAATAAAAAGTTTTTTAAAGCACCTTGAAAAAACTATCTGTTCCATGTAAAATTTATGTGTTGTTGCTCGCATTTATATTTAATCCTGTTATTTTCTTGCAGTTGGAATCATTCTTTGAAATTGAGATTTGTGATGAGATCAATGCTACAGCCACCCCAGCATTTGCTAACGAAGTTATGCAGGCCGAAATCAACGTAAGTTTATGTGTATGTAGAGATATGTTAAAAAGCCCAATGTACAAAAATATTCAAATTAATGCTTCTGGTGTACTCAATATCAGTATGAAATATTGTTTAATTTTGTGTTTGAGTAAAATGAGCTTTGTTTTTTGGTTATTGTAATGCTTGATTAATTTTTTTCAAAATTACAGTTATATAGCTTTAAGTACTTAATCTTGGGCAAAAACTTACATAGTTTTAGTTTTTTTACATTTAAGCGAAACAATTCTAATTGTGTTGTGCCAACAATGCCCAAAGTTCCAAGCAGACAGTCAATTATTTTCATTTACATGCGTCCAGTGATGGGATTCAAATTTTTTGTCATCCGGTTCTGTCACAAAAGTCATATTTTTCATCAGGTTCTGTCACAAAAGTCATATTTTTCAGCCGGTTCTGTTGCAAAAAGTCCGTTGACAGTAACCAGTAATGCTAACCGGTTCGCTGGCCTCATAATCCTTTGACAGTAACCAGTAATGCTAACCGGTTCGCTGATCTCATCAAATTTAGTGAGACGGTTCTATAGAACCGGTGCGAACCGGCTGAATCCCACCACTGCATGTGTGTAATTGTAATGCAAATTTTTCTAATTTTGTTGCTAACTGGAACTCAAACATTTCAGAGACTCTTGGGACAAGTTGGAGCCAGGCCCACTCAAGCTACTTCAGCTGTAGGAGCATCAAATCCATTCGCACAAGGAGGCAACACTGCTGGGCAAACTAATCCACTTGGGGGTCTTCTTGGTGGCGGCAACACCGCAGGACTTGCTAGTCTTCTCGGGGGAGGCAGCACCGGTCTGGGAGGCGGAAATGCAGGCCTTGCTAGTCTTCTCGGGGGAGGCGGAAATGCAGGCCTCGCTAGTCTGCTAGGAGGAGGAGGCAGCTCTGGTCTTTCAAGTCTCCTAGGAGGCGGGAGCAGTTCTGGACTCTCTAGTCTACTTGGTGGAGGCAACTCTGGCCTTTCAAGTCTTCTTGGAGGAGGCAACTCTGGTCTTTCAAGTCTCCTTGGAGGAGGCAATTCTGGTCTTTCAAGTCTTCTTGGTGGTGGAAACTCCGGTCTGTCCAGTCTTCTTGGTGGTGGAAACTCCGGTCTGTCCAGTCTTTTAGGAGGCGGCAACTCCGGTCTTTCAAGTCTTTTAGGAGGCGGAAACTCCGGTCTATCAAGTCTTTTAGGAGGCGGAAGCTCTGGTCTTTCAAGTCTTCTTGGTGGAGGGGGTGGTGGTTTGGCATCACTGCTTGGAGGATCAAGTCAGAATGCTCAGGGATCTTCATCCACTAGCAGTCTTCTATCATCTCTTCTTCTTAGCCAAGGACTTCAGGGTCGGCCGAACCAACAAGCAAGCCCAGTGATTGGTGATCTGCAACCAGGTAACAAGTCTGCCTATCATTTTTACTTAAATATGTAAACAACACTAACACTGTTCCTTTAGAGCAGTGGTTCTTAACCTTTTTTCCTTGCTGCACCCCTTTTAAATCACTAACCAATTTTCGCTCCCCCTTCTGTAATTGCTTAAATAGAATAGACCTAACCAACCTTAATGATTCAGCATCCCCCGCACCCCCTAGGAACAGTTCTCGCACCCCTTGGGGGTGCGCGCACCCCAGGTTAAGAACCCCTGCTTTAGAGCTTAAGAGCCACCCAAGGTCACACAAATCAGTTCAGTTTAATCTGCAGACCAGTTGTTGTTAACCTTGATTGAAACAAGCCCTTTCCAATTTTAAAACTTAACGGCTGGTTTGCAAAATCGAATACATGACTAGTTTAGTAAAACTGAATTGGCAATAGCTTCAATATGGGCCTAATTAGACAATTTCTTCTTTGTGTTTGCTAAACAATAACGGGAGTGTTACAAAGCCTCTGGTATCACCTGGGTTTAAACAAGTCCTTTACATTTTTAAACATTAGTGGCTGGTTTAAATAAATTAAATTAGGTTCCAAATAAGCCTAGGAATAATACAGGGGCTTACAAAGGTCGGTTACTACAGGCTAGTATAGACCATACATTAACAACTGGATGATTTTCAGATTTCCTTGGCACGCCGGCACCTCCACAGTACAACCCAGTCATGTGTCAACTCCTATCTGGCCTCGATATTGGTGGAAGTGGCTCTACGTTTGGAACACTGTTCCGTAGCCAGTTTCTTCAACAGTACGGATGTTTCCAGGGTATCCTCAGCAACCCTCTACTGCTGCTTAGTGGTCAGTACCAATATCAATGATCTTTATGTGGTTCAAGATGTTTATTATAGCTACAAACAGTTTTTACAACTAGAGCTGAGCTTTAGATTTCAAATTTTGAGATAAAGTTAAATATGTAGGTGGTTTAATATCATTTTAGTGTATATATATATTTTCTTTGTAGGTAGATATGTTGGTTTTTATCACACTTAAGTATAAAGATTTTGTGTCATGTTAAAACATAACGATTTTTTTATTACGCAGAAATGTGTAGGCTTTTGTCACATTTACATTTAGATTTTTTTATCACATATGAACGCATGCATTTTACTCATGTTTCAAGAAATAGGAGATCAAATACATTTTCAAACATACAAAATACTTCTTTTCACCAATTTGTTTGTAGTCTTAAGAATAGAGATGCAGTGTCATGAACTTGTCATGTTTTTATCCACACAGGTGGTGGCATTAACACAATTCGTGACCAGCTTGGGCCTTTGCTCGGAATCACAAGTTCAACAAGTGAAGAAAGCACCGGAGATCAAGCAACGGGAGCTCTTGATCCAGGTTGGTTACTATTTACCAAATGATTGTCATTCATCAGTGCAGCTTGTGATTACAGATTGGCCGTATTGGGTAGTGTAACCATTCCATTGCACTCTAGTTTGTTGTAAGTAACAGGGTAAAAAGCCATTCTGTTCGATGCCACAACTGGGCATACACCACAAATAAAATTGGTTCACAATGGCTAAGCAACTGCTTGGGAACCAAAGTGAAGTCGGCTCAGTCTCACAGTATCAATGTAATAGCATCAAGTCAATTGATAATAAGGTGCAGCATCGCTGTTTTTATTGTGTGGTACTCGTCCGAGCAGTTGCACAAACTGATCCGAGCATCAAATTTGCATATTTACCTGCCAACATCCGAAACTGTGTTCGAAAGGGTATCCAAAGAACAAAACTGACTGTTTTTGAAATCTGTTAGATAACGCTCCCTCATGTGGCCTGTACAACTTACTACAACACTGGTGACAATACTTGCTTATCATAGTCATTTTGGCAACACCAGCCCATACAGCCATGTCTTGTCACTAGCTGCACTGATCAGACCTTACACATGAAAATAGTGTGCACTGTCTTCAGCATTAATAGCAAACTTAACACATTTTGAACTTGCTTTATTTTTTAGCCCGTATTCCCTACTCTGTGATGTTGGAATGCTTGGAGAAACGAACAGAGTACAACAGACAGTTTAACTGTAAAGTTGGGGTTCATGTCAATCTGAGAACAGAACAGGAGTGCCTGAACATTGTAAGTTTCCTACTACTACTACTATTTGTTGTACGATTGTCACAGTAACCTGCAAATAGCGATAAAAAGAAAAATAAATTTACTGACCTTTAAATCTATGCCCAAATAGTTCTTTCCATTTTAGCTTCAGCAAAGGTTTTCTGTGCAATCATCCTTTTTATGTATATAAGCAGTATGCGACTATGGAACCAAATAGATTTTGCGCTTAACCGTGTTCATCTGTACAACAAATCTAGCCGTCAGAATTTTTATTTAAGACAATCCACTACTTGTCTGTATCCGTGCTTGTTTGTGTGTCTGTTCGATGTCATAGTGTACTTACTTGTTTGTAGACTGGAACTATCAGTACAATGAAATCGGCCTTGAACTGAGGATACTGTTAAATCGGCAAAATCATTTTTTGTATATTACATTCAGAAAATCAAAGACTGTACCGAAAGTTTCAGTTTACTGTGATTATTCATAACTTGAACTGTCTGTATTGAGCACATGTTGGTTCAGGACGATTTCTGTACCCCCCCCCCCTGTTAAATCGGCAAAATCATTTTTTGTATATTACATTCAGAAAATCAATGACTGTACCGAAAGCTTCAGTTTACTATGATTATTCATAACTTGAACTGTCTGTATTAAGCACATGTTGGTTTAGGACGATTTCTGTAAAAGCACAGTGTCATGTTGTACTTATTTGTTTGCAGGGTTGTGTTTTTGCCAGCGGAGGGATGTGCTTCAGATGTCCCCTCATCAAGAAAGAATCTGAACTTAATCATCCTATTGCAAGTAAGTTAAATAAAGATGTGAGGCCTTGGTAACATTTAACTAAACCTTAAGATGACCATAAATATTCATAACTGGGAACACCCTGAAGCGTCTACGCGATCCCCCACTGTGAAGCATACAAGACAGGCAGCAGTGCTTGTGATTTAACTTTCGGCGGATTCACCACTGAGCCTGTGTAGCTCAGTTGCTAGAGCGAGAGTCCCGGAAAGGCTCCTGTCGCGTGTTGAAATCCCTTCGCAGGCTAGATTTTTTGTTGCCTATGTCTTGCCATATAGGTGGAAAGCTTGGTGACCAACTGATTTATTATGACATGTTTGGTTGGCCTGGTGTACTATGATTTCTCCATACTAGTAGGGGATCACCAGATCGACGAGTAATCAGTTAAGATATAAATCCATAACTGGAATCACCCCGGAAGCATCGATAAAGGCTAGCGATCATAATTTAACTAAAGTGCACTTTGAGTTTTCTGCTATGTGTACCCCCCCCCCCCCCCCCCCCCCCCCCCCCCCCCCCCCCCCCCCCCCCCCCCCCCCCCCCCCCCCCCCCCCCCCCGGCAAATGTATTTTTATTCCGACGCTTCGACGTCCTATACAGGTCGTCGTCGTCCGGCAAATTAAAACTGAATGTGCGTAGTACAGTGTACGATAAATAAAAGAAAAAATAATTAAACGCATGCACCTTTGCCTTATACATTCACGAGAAGAGCTCTACAAACTTGATATAATGCCTGGCAGCAATAGCTTATACGTTTATGTAATTTACTAACCACTCATTAAACGGATATAATTTGTTTTCACAGAAACTTGCGCAGTGGAGAAAAGTGACAGACAGGAATGCCCTGGTTTCCAAAACACTTACCTCCTTTCGACTCTCTTCTCCCAAAATTCCTTCCAAGCCCGATCCGGCTCTGTTCCCGCTTCTTCTGGGTCCTCTTCCTCTGCACCAAGAAGCAGCTCGTCCAGTTCAGGTGGTCTTGCCCCCCGCGCCGGAATTCCTGCAGTCCGACAATTTGGAAGTAAGAGACAAATATGTGACTGCCGTCATGGCAGACTTATTAGGCCTAATTCTAACATGAAATCCAAAGTTAATAAACAAAAGGGAAAAATGCTCACAACTGCAGTAGTTACTCGTTTCACATCGCAGAAAAATGTTGTTTATTTCCAGGTTAAAATCAGTTGACAATCTTATATAGAGCAAATGTATTTTGCTAAAAAAACATCTTCAGTGTTTACAAAGGGCACATATAACCAGTTGTGGGATTCAGCCCGTTCGCGCCGGTTCTGTAGAACCGTCTCACGACCCCCCCCCCCCCCCCCCCCCCCCCCCCCCCCCCCCCCCCCCCCCCCCCCCCCCCCCCCCCCCCCCCCCCCCAAAGGGAAAAATGCTCACAACTGCAGTAGTTACTCGTTTCACACCGCAGAAAAATGTTGTTTATGTCCAGGTTAAAATCAGTCGACAATCTTATATAGACCAAATGTATTTTGCTAAAAAAACATCTTCAGTGTTTACAAAGGGCATATATAACCAGTTGTGGGATTTAGCCCGTTCGCACCGGTTCTAACCGGTCAGCATTACTGGTTACTGTCAATGGACTTTTTGCAATAGAATCGGCTAAAAAGTATGACGTTTGTGATAGAACCGACTGACAAAAAATGTAAATCCCACCACTGGCCATAAGTGAGATTTAAATTAGAAAAGTTTATTTCTACATCTTTTTCTTAATTTCAAATCTCTTGTTTTAGATCTTTTGGGAGGACTCGGCGGTCTAGGAGGGCTTACTGGTGGTTTAGGCGGCCTAGGAGGGCTTACCGGTGGTTTAGGCGGCCTAGGAGGGCTTACCGGTGGTTTAGGCGGCCTAGGAGGGCTTACTGGTGGTCTAGGGGGCCTTGGGGGACTTACTGGAGGGCTAGGGGGCTTGGGGGGCATTGGTGGAGGTTTTACCAATACCTTCCTCAAGAATGAATGCGAGAAGAAAGGTTGTTGCTGGGATTCTGACAGCAACGTGTTCAGTGCTGTACGTGGGGCATGCTACGAGAAAGGTAAGGGACAGTATGATGTGTGTAAGATTTGTGAATGGGTTCGGGTTTGTGTCATAGTCTAACGTCGGTCATTCCATGGTGTAATTTGGTCGTTTTGAAAAACAATTACGGAAAAAAAGAAACAGTATGACAGATTTGTAAATTGGTTCAGGTTTGGGTTTAAATTTCGCTTTTGTGTCATAATCTAATGTTGGTAACTGCCTGGCTTAATTTGGTCGCTTTGAAAAATAATTTTGATGAAAAAAGAAACAGTATGATACATGTAGGATTTAAGTTTAAAAAATACTGGTTCGGTTCGGGTCTGACTTAAACACAACCAGTTTTATGTCATAATTTTGGTATCCAATTGGCCTAATGTGGTCGTTTTAAAAAACAATTTCGGTGAAAAAGATACATTATTAAAGTGGATTGCAAAGGTGCAGAAGTATCGGTCTGACATTTGTGTTCTGTCGCTGTGGCAACCGATAATAATCACCCTGTTTTACATCACAGAGTACCCGGCCGATTCAGGTACAGACATCGACTGCTTGGCGGATATCACATGCGGGGATTCACGAGACGGCATACTGGCTAGAATCATCGGTGAGTTTTTGTAAGACCTTATCGGCATCTTGCAGTTTTTTAAACTGGTCGTCTATGGTTGTATGAAGTCATATCGTAGTGTGGTTAATCCAGTGGTGGGGTTCAGCCGGTTCTATTGAACCTTCTCAAGATCCCCCCCCCCAAGTCATATCGTAGTGTGGTTAATCCAGTGGTGGGGTTCAGCCGGTTCGCACCGGTTCTATTGAACCTTCTCAACCCCCCCCCCAGCATTACTGGTTACTGTCAATAGACTTTTTGTAACAGAACTGGCTGAAAAATATGACTTTCTTGACACCCCCCCCCCCACTGTCAATGGACTTTTTGTAACAGAACTGGCTGAAAAATATGACTTTCTTGACAGAACCGGCTGACAAAAAATTGAATCCTTAGGGTGGAACCAACATTTCAGTTATAATTGTTTGAAGCATTTCAGTTATAATTAGGGTGAAACGTTTTTTGAAACACTGCTGTGACAAACTAACAATTGCTTTTCAGGTGGAACAGTGGCGACAACCAACACCGACCGACCCTGGCAAGTGCTTATTCGTTTTAGGGGCTCGAACACTGTCCGATGCAGTGGAACTATCATTTGCTCGTAAGTAGTATGTATACTTCATAGTGAAATTGGTTATAATCAGTGGTGGGATTGAGCCGGTTCGTACAGGTTTTATAGAACCGTCTCAAGAAAGTTGATGAGATCAGCGAACCGTTTAGCATTACTGGTTACTGTCATTGGACTTTTTGTAACAGAACCGGCTGAAAAATATCCACTTTGTGATAGAACCGACTGACAAAAAATTTGAATCCCCCCAGTTATAACCATTTACTGACACCGACCTTGGAAAATATCAGACTACGGCCAAACACAAAGCGTTTTTCGCGCTGTCAATTACTTTTTTGCAATAAAACTAGCCGAGTAAGTCGCCTAAATATCGCAACTTCAAATTGACAGCTCGGTTAAATCGGATTCGGGTAATACGGATCTTCGCCTAATTCAGACAAAACTCGAGGTACAAATGATTTGTAATGTGGTAAGGCTTTAACTAATCGACATCAGTTAATCCGGATATTGNTTGGACTTTTTGTAACAGAACCGGCTGAAAAATATCCACTTTGTGATAGAACCGACTGACAAAAAATTTGAATCCCCCCAGTTATAACCATTTACTGACACCGACCTTGGAAAATATCAGACTACGGCCAAACACAAAGCGTTTTTCGCGCTGTCAATTACTTTTTTGCAATAAAACTAGCCGAGTAAGTCGCCTAAATATCGCAACTTCAAATTGACAGCTCGGTTAAATCGGATTCGGGTAATACGGATCTTCGCCTAATTCAGACAAAACTCGAGATACAAATGATTTGTAATGTGGTAATGCTTTAACTAATCGACATCGGTTAATCCTAGTCTTCCGGACTACTTTTGGTCCAGATTAACCGAGGTTTTCTGGATAAAAAACTCCACCGTCCTGGTTGTAACCATGTGTTTGTACATGACGCGTTTCAATAGGGATTCCTACACTTAACTCTGCGTTTAATTTGAAAGTTAATTTGAAAACCGTCATTAACAACCCAACTATTCGCAGACAATGGATTGTTACATCATCATCGTGTCTGGATCGAATTCAAGATCTCTCTTCACCTTTGGGCTTCAGTGTCGAGTAAGTGACGTTACTTGTTACACGTACATGGGGTGACGTAACGCTGACGTCATTATGCTTATCGTTTTTGTCCTTTGCAGCCTTAACCCTAGTTCGTTGGAGGTGATTGCTGGAACTAACGATCCGTTTAACCCACTTCTGGCTGGTGAATCCCTCGGTAAGTTTTCATTTAATAATACGTGTTTACTCGTTTATAAGCCGCCCTCGTATATAAGCCGTCTTCAATTGTAAGCCGCATGTTAAATGTGTTAAAAAAATAATGTAAGCCGCCCTGGATTATAAGCCGCACGCTGGAATTTTAGATACTATTGTTTTATAATACATCTTTCTGTTGTTATATGACATAACTATTTGCCCATATCTGTTAGTTACGTTAATAACTGTACCCAACAGAACGTATACCAACGTATAATCTGTACATGTATACGAATTCTAAACCCAAATAAACTAAAAAGATGATGTGCAGAAATAATATCAGTATAAAATTAAAATGTAAGCCGCCCTCTATTATAAGCCGCACAAACGGCAGCTAAAAAAACAATATAAGCCGCGACTTACATTTCAGTAAATACGGAAGGTGTTATCCGTATAAATAACGCATCTCTCATCCTACAGACATACAGAGGATCATCTCTCATCCATACTACGTGACCACTCAGTTTACCAGCGATCTGGCTTTACTTCAAGTCCCCCTGCTCACTTTTATGCAGGATAACGTAAGTCCATAGGTCATGGGTTCGAACCTCACGTCGTGCGTTACTTAAACTTTGTTTTATCGTGTTCAGATCCAACCAGTTTGTGTTCCCAAGTTCCTGGCTCAACCATTGCCAGTTGACACCGAAATTTTCGTGACTGGATACGGAAAAACTGCGGGTACGTTGACTCTTTATTTTGCATCGTGTTAAAAAGGTCTTTTGTGTTGAAAAGCGTTTAAAAAGGCGCTAAGTTGTGTAGAAAAGGGCATTTGTCACATCAAATTTATAGAGCTCTTGTGGCAGTTGTATTTTAATAAATACAATTGCCCGAAGAGCCTCATGAATTTGATATTATGCCTGGCAGCAAGAGATAATATACAGCGTTTGTCACAGTTAAAAAAATCTCCCTAAAAATAACAATTAGTGTACATTACTTGTTACTACACACGTAACAGTGAATGGAGTTACTGGACCGGTTACGTAAAACAATATTTAACCGCTTCTTTTGGCCACTAGGCGGCGCATCGATGTCTCTCCTGAAGGAAATCAAGCTTAAAGTATCTTCGTATACTGAATGCCTTTCCACTTACGAATCCACCCTCCCTGTTTCGGGAGTATTCTGCGCCACACCGGTCATCACCGGCGAGGACACGTGCATCGTAAGTGTGACATCACAAGCGGCGCTATGACGTCATCGCGTGTTATGCTTACTAAATTTGTTACGTCATATTTTTTATTATTACTATAATTTTTTTTTATTATTATTATTTTTTTAATTTGTTACGTTATTGGGTGACGGTATGACGTCATCGCGTTTTATGTTTACTAAATTTGTTACGTCATATTTTTTTATTATTATTATATTTTTTTAATTTGTTACGTTATAGGGTGACGGTATGACGTCATCGCGTTTTATGTTTCCTAACTGACCTCTGTTTGTTACGTCATATAGGGTGACGGAGGAAGTCCTGCGTTGACCTATGACACAACAACCAATAAGTTCACTATCGTCGGAATCAACGTGGGCGGATCGAACGATTGTTCCGGATTAAAGGTCGGTTGTGATGTCATAGTGGGGTTTTTATTATTAACAGTGGAAGTGGAATGTAACCATTGTTTGTTGATTGTTTTCTCAGCCTCTGGTCTTCATTGACATCACAATTTACAGGGAATGGTTGAGAAAAACGTCTAACGGTTGTTGTGGTAAGTTGATGTGAATAAAATGTGCCAAAAGTTAGAGGTCACCAACCACTGGTTTATGTACCGTGTGCGCTACCAACAACTAAAACTAGCGACCCCCAATTTTTTTTATTCTATTGCATCTACCACAATACTACATTTTTCATTTGAGTAATATGCCCCAAAGTTAGAGGTCACCAGCCACAGGTTCAGAGGGCACATACGTTTCGTTTAAGACAGGCTGGCGGCTTTTAAAGTCCGAAAACTCAACAAAATACCTTACTTTGCATTCAAATCAAATATGTGCTGCTATACCATATTTAAGGACGCAGATTTAGGTCATTAAGTCTTTTAACTATTTTTTGACATTGCATTTTTCACAAAACTCTATTTTCAATTTATTTAGCTCCATAAAATAGCTGTTTTAGTTTTAGGCGACCCCCCCCCCTACCTTACTTTGCATTCAAATCAAATATGTGCTGCTATACCATATTTATACTATTTTTTGCTATACCATAAGTACGCAGATTTAGGTCATTAAGTCTTTTAACTATTTTTTGACATTGCATTTTCCACAAAACTCTATTTTCAATTTATTTAGCTCCATAAAATAGCTGTTATAGTTTTAGGCGTCCCCCCCCCCCCCCCCCCCCCCCCCCCCCCCCCCCCCCCCCCCCCCCCCCCCCCCCCCCCCCCCCCCTACATGTAAAATTCGTTCAACGGTAAATGAGGGGGTCACATGCGGCTCTTTTAAATCTTTTGTAGGACCCCAAATGCTACATTTTCATTTTTTAGCTCTTTAAAATAGCTTTTTTAGTTTTAAATGTTGACAAGTGGCCTAAAATAAATAGTCTAATTCGAATTTGAACTGTAGTAATGGCAAAAACCACAAATATTTCACATACTTGCATTTTTCATACAGATCTGCTTGGAAGCCGTCTGGGTTAGCGCCATCCAGCGAAAGAGTGAAGTGCAATAGTCCATCGATGAGTGGCGCTAGAGAGAGTATTAAATTATTATTTCTTTTCCACCTCAGCGTTCCTATATTGCTTCGGTTTTTGTGCGAGCCGATTTGCTTCCTTTTAAAAGCGTTTTTTTATATTATTTTTTTTTTTTGCTCTTTATCGACCTCTAGAGGTTTTGTTTTTGCGTTGGTTTGTTGAATAAATTTTGTACATTCTATATTGTTCTATTCTATTTGAATAAGGTACTTATGACGCCGTGTGCAGAAAGCCTAAAAAAACCACCTAAAACATTAACTAAGTGGTTCCGTTTACATTAGTTTGATTTTATGAATTATTGCAGTTACATTTTACGATTGTGATACGTTTAAAGTAGCGCTACTACAAAACAGACACTGAAAACGAAGTTTTAAGGTTAACGGGTGACAAACACGAATAAAAATTGCTAAAGTTAGCAACAATCTAAGTGCAAAAAACCTAATTAAACTCGTCAATGCAAAATGTTGCCATTGCTTATGGCAAACATTTTTTGCATTCCAACAGTAACATGACAGGAGTTGCAATTGTGACGTAACTTGCAACAATTGTATTCTCACAATATGTAGTAACAGTGATTGTTGATTTGAGGTTACCACCTTCGCCTATATGTCGCAGATTCGCTTCGGTCTAATTAAACCTTCGCATCTCACACATGAATAATTAAATATCACGTGATCAGATGCTAATCAATCCATTGTTCACTTCGCAGCTACGTTGTGATGTCACAAACCAGTGGAAAAAAAGAAATATTTATTTTCTTTCTACGGCGGCATATGGCGCGCGATAACAAAATCGATTATTGCGTCATATTGCGGTGTCTCGCCGTTTATTTGAATTATTTTATTCCGTAATAATTATTGTTACATATTAACGTCTTCTTCTTAGTAATGACGATTTCCTTCCGTATGGTTTGTTGCAAAAAACGTAAAAATGATTGACTGGTATAACACAAAGGCCTGGGTATTGTAACATAAGCTATGTAGGCTGCGTTAAAAAGACTTTTAGTTTTGTACCCAAAGTTTCGTTTTTAGGACTTTTTACAAAGAGAAAATGATATTTAATGACATGACAAAATCGCAACTAATCATAGGTAAACCAGAACCAAAGTTGCAAGCCGAGTTTCGGCTTTCAGTAAAACAGGTTTGATTCGGACCTAACTTTACACTCGATATCATTTATTGTCACAATTTCACCAACTCTTGAGACTCATTTGGGCTCTAAGTTTAAAAATTGGGGTAGGTTTAGGGCTTGTACTTTCGGGTTTGGGCCCAATTTTAGGCCCGCTTATAACTTTGGCCAAAGCGACGTTTCTGTGGCTTTGTTATAATTAAGATTGAAATTTCTGGTGGTTATTGACATATATCGGGTCGGCCCGCTAAGACACTTATTCTTCTCTCATCACGGCGCTTTTACAATATTAATTTTACAAGTATCATGGTAACTACCAATCCTTCTATTCGATACTTGGTTTGTTTTTACGAATTTTCACCTTGAAAATCACTAATTCGGTCGCTGTATGTTATTTGTTTTACGAAAACAAATGTATTTCGCTTACATCAGTGTTTGTTTTTACGAGTTCAAAAAATCCCTACAACGCCCGAAAACGGTAATAAATTCGCAATAATGGGATTTACGTATGCTCGTTAACTAAACGACTGTCCAGGCTCTGAGAAAAAATGTTGTCACTTAAAACCGCCATTAAATTTAATTTTCCAGTCGCTAGAAATCTACTACAGAGCGCAGCTATGTTTATTTGTCTTATTACAATAAAACCGCGGCGATAATCTTTATGGCAACGTTAATGGGCAAAAAAGAATTCGAAAAACGCCAATAATTCGGTGTAAAAATTATGCGATAAATTAAAATCCATTTAATCGCTGTTTTGACATTGTTTATTTGTCGTTCCGCTAATTTATGACGTAACAATAGGTAAGCGCGCGCGTCTTGGAGACGTTCTTCTTCCGTGGTTGTCCGTATAAATACGCGAACCCGTAGCGTAGCGTTTCCAGATCGGTCAGTTTAAAGCGCGAAGTGATAGGCATGGCACTGCGGCATGTAATGGATGTGGACTATGTGACTGTTACGTCATATCCGGCGGATAACGTCACTTACACATTGGCATCAGGTAAGGATGTTGAACCCAAAAAAATTAAACTAGTAGTTTATTGGAAAGTTGAAATTATAGTTACATTTTCAACTAGTTTGCTGCATATTGCATGACATATTTATCAAATGTAAACAAAAGGCAGAAAGAATTATAAAGTGTTGTTCTTCTCCGTAAATTGGTGTCTTAAATTTTTATTTTGTCGCGAAATTAACAGATAAAACACATTAAACGACTATTTGGGGTAAAGATTTGACTAATCAATACTAGGTTATGCGACATTAACTATAACACAATGTCATGTTTTTGACCTAATTTGCCAAATTTTCGCTTATTTCGTCTTAATATGTGTTGCTTACTAATTTTTTCGTAACTTTTCTAGCAGTTATACGGCAACAGGGCCTTAGTAAGGTTGGCAAGCGTTCGCCTTTATACGTTCATTTGATTAGTCGCCAAAAATTTAGCTTAAACGCCACATGATAAAAGGTCTTTGTTTGTCATCAAACAAAGCCAATCTCGCACTGTCAATAAACTGTGTTGTCATAGAATATGTATGTGACTATGCACAATACAGTTAAGATTTTGCTTCATTTTTTCTCCCAACTTGCACTCGTCGGGCAGTATTTTTGCTTTAAACGTGTCCATGATTGACTATGCACTGAAAACCGTTTCTTAGAAAACACGGTACTTAATTTTGTGTTGTTTTAATTCTCAAAACGTTTCATCTGTTTTTAGGGGGCATTCATTTTGCTTGTAACGTTTTTTTATCGGTCTTTGATTTACATTACAACGTGTAGGTCATCTAGAAAACACAGTACTCTGTTTTGTCTTTAATTTCTTTCAATCCACCGGTTTTTGGGTAGTCATTTTGTTAAAAACGTTTTCCGTATCTCCATCACTTCACTTCACATCGCAACGTATAGTACGTAAATCTATAAGCTCAGAAAAATAGTGCCTAAATTTGTCTTTATTTTTTTAAAACTACAACGCACTCGTTTTAGGGGCAGTCATTTAGCTTAAAACGTTTCCATTGATCCACAACAAATTACAATGTTTGATCATCTATCTAGATTCTAGAAAATATAGTAATTAATTTAGTTTGTTTTTATTTCTTGAAACTTTCACGCATACGGTGGAAGGCAGCCTTTTCGTAAAACGTTTTTTATTGGCCCCCGAACCCACTTTGAAATGTTGTGTTATATATTTCGAAAATACAGTGCCTAATTTTCTTTTTTTAAGTTATAACTAGCATTTATTTATCTTTTTTAGGCGATGAATTACCCACTTACACTACAATGGTCGTCCTGTCTTTCATTATCGGATTATTTCTACTTGTCAGTGCAACAGGCAGCACGCTTACCATGGCTGTAATATTCACCAATAAGTCCCTTCACACCAAAGCAAATTACTTCTTATTCAGTCTCTGTCTTTCCGATTTAATTTCTGCGCTCTTTTGCTCTCCCTTGTGGCTATACCGAAGGACTTGGGGATTTCACTTGTGGGAATGGGGAAATTTCTGGTGTAAGTAGAAAACAAGTTTAATTGTTTTACAAGTTTTTTGTCAGTCCCGGAAAGCAAATTGCAATAGCTCATTTTTAGCATACTTCATTGTTTACACTGAAAAAAAAAACACCTAAATTCTAGTGTTTTATTTTTAATTATTATTTTTTGACTGACTATAGAAAGTAGAATATCAAAAAGCTTATTTTAGCACAGCACTACTTAGTCTATAAACTGGGTCATGAGCATCTGAAAAGCATTTAAGTTTATACTTAGAGATTTGGCAAAGCTTGGAAACAAAAACCCCCCCCCCCTCAAAAAGCTTATTTTAGCACAGCACTACTTAGTCTATAAACTGGGTCTTGAGCATCTGAAAAGCATTTACGTTTATACTTAGAGATTTGGCAAAGCTTGGAAACAAAAACGCAGCAGAATATAACTTTGAAAGTAATCGACTAGACCAGTAGTTCTCAAACTGTGCGTCGCGACGCCCTGGTGCGTCGTTTTAGTTTTCCAAGGGCGTCGCAGAATAGTTGCGTTTCGCGGCTTTTTGTTGTTGTATCAATAAACATAACTTTAATAATAAGTTTTCTCATTAACTTTTATTTGCTGGTCCGTCGAAAGTCCAGAAAACTTTTCCAGGGGCGTCGCAACAAAAAAAGTTTAAGAACCACTGAACTAGACTTTTTCTCAAATAAAATTTATTCTAATTTAAGGTTGCGAAACAAAATTTCAATTTACTAAGCAATTTTTTGAATGAAATGGTAACACAATAAACAGTTAATTTAAATCTAACCCTAATTCTGTGTTTTAATCAACACGACTTTCGTTACAGCGACTTCAACATTATATATATTTCGCAGGCAAATTTTACTGGGTGAGCGATTTCGCCACCAACTACGTCACATCATTGCAAATCGTGTCTTTCGCGGCTTTACGCTACACAGCAGTACACCGGCCCTTCTACGTGGCGAAGATCCGTAAGCGACACATCCTTATGTACATTCTACTGGTGTGGATTGTTTCTATTGGAACTTCGGTACCGCTCGGGATATTTATGGGTGTTGACTTAAACAAAGGTATTTATTCGTTTTAAACCAATAATTTATCGTTTTTACGCGACGCTTGTTTCGCACCTTTTTATCATTCCGTCACCTGACTCGCGTGTATATAAACGGGTGTAACTGATGTGGCCATTCATATCACTGTTGATGGCATGAGCATTTGCCGAAACGTTTGAAAAATAAAGCATGTCGCTTTTAACGTCTATTTAGGCCGTTATTTTTACCATTAAACCAATAATATTTCGTATTTTTGCAGCTGAGAGGCCGCAAGGGAGTTATTGGCCATCGTGTTCCCTCATAAGCACGCCGTCATGTTGTGTTGATCAGTACGACATATATATCTACATCGTAAACTCAACGTTGTTCTACCTCCCAGTCGTACTTATAACGCTCCTCTCATTGGCAATCGCCAGAACGATCATCGTAAAACGGAGGTAAAACTGAATATTTCCAAGCAAAAAAATCAGAGCTAGTATATATTTGTGTAAAACATAACGACGTTTCGACAAGTGGTGTTGTTATCATCAAGTCATACGAATTAAAAGCGACAGAACGCAATTCTTGTGACCCGATGATGACAATAGCACTTGTCTAAACGTAGTTATGTTTTACACAAATATACTGGCTCTGATTTTTTCTGCTCAGATTATTCAAAACCGTGAATAGTGTACCTAATTTTTTTCCAATTCTTAACTTTATTTGCTAAAATATTCTTGTTCCTAACAGATATCGAGTAAAATAAAATTTACTTTTAAAATAAAATTAACAGATATCTTGGTAATAGTAATGGTTAGATCTTTGTTGACAAGTCAAAATGTGCCAATGGAGTTGGTATTTTAATTTACAGATTCATTCAAATCCTCAACTTTATTTACTAAAATATTTTTGTCTTAAGCAGATATCGAGAGCGACACCTATCGAGCATACATCTACGCACGTCACAGTTACGTCATGATGGTGACGTCATAGCCACAAGCATGACTATCACGTCATGTTCGAGTCTTCCTGATATCGTCGACGGCCATGACAACGGTCACGTGAACAAACCCCCCCCCCCCCCCCCCCCCCCCCCCCCCCCCCCCCCCCCCCCCCCCCCCCCCCCCCCCCCCCCGCCCAGTCACGGTCGAGTAACCGCCACTAATTCCCGTGGTCACGGTCCAGTGAAGCAATCTAGTTCGCGAGAAACCGTCGGTCACGCTCGACTGATGAAGACCAACTCAAGAGAAATGGCTAGCCATCATGACCTCAGCACTTTTACCCAGTTGACTCTGATTGTTATTTCGTTCATGATTGGCTACGTACCAGTAACTATCTATCTTCTGTGGTCAACTGCTACTCCCGAAGCTAGGAAAAGTTCCAATGACGATTACTGGTTTGGGACTTTATCGTATGTCGTCCTGCGATTCAGTGAATGCATGAACCCAGTCATGTACAATCTCGGCTCTAAAACCCTTCGAAGTGCCTCAAAAACGCTGGTCAAAAAGATATTTCATTGTCCTTAAGTGTTTTGTTTATTTTTTCCTTTGTTAAGTGTAACCTTGTGTTCTCTTTGTGTTTAAAAACATTACACACAATTCTTTAAATGACAGCTCTTATTTCCTCCATATTGAAGATCTCCATTAATCGGGTGACACTTGCTAGCGGTTAGTGCTATTAGGTAAGGCAGTGGTGGGATTAAGCCGGTTCGCACCGGTTCTATAGAACCGTCTGTGATAATAATTACTAAATACAAACACTGTTGGGATTCAGCCGGTTCGTACCGGTTCTATAGAACCGTCCACTCGAAATTTTATGAGATCAGCGAACCAGTTAGCATTACTGGTTACTGTCAATTGACTTTGAGATCAGCGAACCGGTTAGCATTACTGGTTACTGTCAATGGACTTTTTTTTTAACAGAACCGGCTGAAAAATATGACTTTTGTGATAGAACCGGGTGACAAAAAAAATGTAATCCCATCACTGGGTGAGGTAAGAGGTTTTATAATAAATCATAAAAAATGTTCCGCCGAAACGGGGGAAACATTCCCCGGCCGAGGGTGACTTCCCGCGCAAGCACTTTTGCTAAATGTCAGAAAATTGCGGAATCAATTTTCCCCACAAATCTAATGTCAGCGAGGTTAATCTAATAAGCAAGACAGAAAGTCGTACAACAAGAGTTACAAACTTTTGCTTTAGTAAGCCCCCCCCCCAGCCCTGTGGTTCGAATTCGGAAACATTTTGGAAATATGCTTACGGTTTATGTAACATCTAAGGAAAATAGTCAGCAATAGCCCCCCCCCCCCATGTTAATTTTAGTGACTTAATTCCAACAAACAGACCATTTACGGTTTATGTAACATCTAAGGAAAATAGTCAGCAATACAATAACTGAAAATTTGCAAAATGCGAAAACGAACAGATTTTTTTGATAATTATCAAGTTTGATAATGATTATGATATAATTATAATCCTCAACTTTTTTTGTTTTAGAAAAAGAGTTAAAAAGTACTGACCTGTATGCAATATAAGGAAAAAAATCGGCAAAAATAGGTACAGGCTCCAAGTCTCCAATATGGCCGACTTAATCAACACTTCTCAGTTATTTACATCTGATTTATCGAAAAACATACTAAACTTTTACACAAATGCTTACATATAGCCTGTTACATAAATTGTACAACATAGATTACTTATTATTTGCCAAAGCTTTCGAATAAGGAAGCAAAAAAGCCTGTTTTCTTTGTTTTAAAAATGTCGCTTGGAAAACTCAGATTTGCCGCCTTTTCTTTGTTCTGTAAATGTCGGATGCGAGCAAAAAATATATCCAATCAGGGAAACATAAACGTCGGTCAATAATACGACAACAAAAATATTTTTTGGTTTTTTTGCCAGCTGTTATTTAAATGACGTAATTCTGACGCAATAGGTGCCGAATAAAATTCGCGTCATCAAGAATAGATGATTTAGTCTTCATTTGCTCTAGTAAGATCAACTTTAGAGATCTAGAAGTTTCTTATATTTTTTTGGTAATGGACGAAGTATAATCATAGTTGAAGTAAATCATTTGTTTTTTATAGAATAAACGCTAAAAAAACAACTTTGTATTTGAAAAATGTATAAATGTGTTGTATTTGTTCAACAAGATAAGCGGAAGTGGTTTTAAACTGTATGTTGAGTGCTGACTGGTATTAAACTAAATTGGTTTATGTTTATGGTCATAAAACCTTCTTTATTACATACCTGATTAAATGTTGAAACCAATTTTAAAGGTTGTTAGGAGCCAAGGGTGTGCAATTAATGTTATTATTAGGCCAGATACATTAGGTTAGTGTGTGGGCCACCCTTGTAGCACACAAGCTGGCTTTGCTCTACTAGCAGTTAACGCTAAATTTGCATTTGATTCTAGCTGCATTTTCAGGTTTTGAATAATTACAACCAAACGCTTTACTCTAATGTGAACCAACAAAATAATTCATTGCTATTTGCTAGCATGAAATATCACTTTTAAAATAAAATTAACAGATATCTTGGTAATAGTAAAGGTTAGACCTTTGTTGTCAAGTCGAAATGTGCCAATCTAGGCACATAAATCAGAGATACAGTTGGTATTTAATTTACGTGCATGACTTAAAACAAAATGTCAATTTACGTGTGTGACTTAAAACAAAAGGTCGTAATGTTACCAACGTCGTGGTTGTCTACTACATAACGTAAATCGACATCAATAAATGTGCAACTAAATAGTTGAATCATGATGAATCATCAATATTAATTTATGCCACTGACACAAACATATAAAGCAACACCAATACATAATTTCTTCGTGTCTTGATAAACTGATTTCTAGTTTGCAGCTTATATTCCTGTGTGCCTATATTTTTTAATATTGTGCAAATGCAGGCGATTTTTGTTTTTGCATTTGTTATGAGTTTACCAGGTAATAAGGAAGCTGCAGACAGTGCACACTGTTTCGACCTATAAGGTCTCATCAGTGCAGCTGGTGACGAGAGATCGGCCGCATTGGCTAGTGTAGCCATCAAACGGCACTCCAGTTTGTGGTGAGCAACAGGGTACAACCCCATACATCACAAAAAAACATTGTGGGTTGTTCACAGAAGTACTTTGTCTTTTTTAGATTGTTTAAATAGTTTTTCAGAACCTTTGCTTATTTTTTAAAAATACAATAACATGACAAGTGACGCTGATGAAATTCAAACGGTTGAAAGACCTCTTGCCGGACGGTGAGTAAGTTTTGAATAAAGTTTGTGGTTTCAAAACTATATCACTGACCGCAAAAGACTGGTGAGAATTACAACAGTCCGGATAGTTAGACAATTGGTCAAAAGCCCTTGGTATCAATGTGCCACTTTTTTGTCAATTTAGACCAGGGGTGGGGAACCTACTTAGAGCGGCGGGCTGCATGAATTGCACAACATTTTCAAGGGGGCCTAATATTTTGTTATCTTCAAATTTCTTGTAAAATGCCCAAAGCACACAAGTGGTTTTATATTTCATTGAGGCATTCATGGGACTGTTACGTCACAAATATAGCAAACGGTTGAAAGTGTGGCAATTTTAATAAGTTAGGCGTCATAATGTGGAATGGGAAGATTACCAATAATGTCGAAGTCATTTCAACGAAATATTTGTGCATAAGCATTTCATTGTTTTTTTATGCTGTGTTGTATACTGTTCTTTAACAAAATTGTGACGGTGGCCACATTAAAAAGGCAAATGGGCCGCAGGTTCCCCACCCCTGATTTAGACCCTTAACTTAATTGTGTGGTTTAGTGGTGTTGTGGATTAGCTTGCCTGCAGCAAGTGACATATTGTCAAGTGAAATGATACTAGTTAGCAACTGTTGTCAAGTTTTTTACACAGTACTTTTAACAATTACATTTAACAATGTCCTAGATTTTAAAAAAGGATGATTTCTCTGGCTTTCGGTAGCTTGATACAGTAAAGTGTTATTAATGACCCTTTTGGATTTGAATTTTTGCACATAATATGAAGTGCTATTTCTCACACTTCTACATTTTGAGCCGCAGCTTTAGCAAGACTGAAATGGTATTTGTGACATGAGACTAGGTACATTTTTTTCATTGTTTGTTGTTATGTCACTGTTATGACTAGTTGTCATTTCCTGTCCAAATTTTCTCATGGTGAGAGGACGCAACCTAAAATGTTCTTTAATGTTTAGCGGAAGACGCAGAAGGCATCGGCAGCCAGAGACGTCGGACTCTAGCAATGACGTTATTTTGGTTGATTCTTTATCTCCAACAACAACTGCCAGATCTCGGAGACGAAGAAGAGTTCAGAACGACGATATCGGTAAAGCTTTCTCTGTTGCTGACTAAATTTGCAAAGAAATATGTGTTAATTATATAAGCAGATTTGTGTTAAAGTGTTAAAAGCTTTAAACCAGAGGTGTCCAACTCGAACACACCACCATGCTAAATTTAGTTTTAAAATATACTGGTGTGCCAACGTTTGGTACTTTTGCCAAACCATTTCTTAAACATCTTAACGGTACCGGCTCAGTTTATGATACTCCATAAACCTGTAATTATGTTTACGACACAAGATACAAATAGTTTGCAACGGGGCTTAAGTTTTGTCAAAAAACGAACAATTTATATAGTGGGTTGTGTAACTTTACTACTGGTAATCTTTACAGAAGTTAGAATAAAGGCCAAGAAGAATCAATAGAAACAAATTTAATTGCGTGAAAAATCCTAATGTTTACCATCTGAATTCGCAAAAGCTTGTGTGCCATTTTCAAATGCTCTGCATGTCACTTTTGGCATGCATGCCACGTGTTGGACACCCCTGCTTTAAACTGTAGGGGACTAGTGATTTAGTTGTAAATGGACTGACAATGGCTAAATGCCTTATGCCTTAACAACCTTGTTGATTGTTAAATCAATGCTCATTTCATTAAAGTTTTGTTGTAATTGCTGCAGGTTTAGGCTTTTGAACATTTGTTGTTAAAATTAAAAAACAAAACTTTCTGACTAAAAGAAATATGTGTTAAGTTATATTAGCCGAAATTTTGTTGTAAATGGTGAAACTTTTATAATGTAGTACTTTAAACATAGGATCGATTGATTGTTTGTTTCATTTTTGTCCTCAATAGACTGACAATGCCTTATGCTTTTATAACGACCTTTTTGATTGTTAAGTGTTAAACTCATTTCATTGAATTGCCAAACCTTCTTTATTAAATTTTGTTGTAACTGCCACAGGATGAGGCTTTTACACATATGTTGTTAAAACTGAAAAGCGTAGTGGTCAAGTTATCATACACAAATGCTTTGCAAGTTCAACAAAGGGGTTGCGATATTATGTCTGTTGGTGAATAAATTTGCAAAGAAATGTGTGTTCAGTAATATTAGCTGATTTTTTTTGAATGTCGAAAGCAATAAACTGTAGCGGACTAGTGGTTTAAATGTGGGATTAATATTTTGTTCGTTTCCTCAATAGACTGGCAATGATTAAAACATCTGTTGTTAAACTAAAAACTGGGTGGTCAAGTTGTCATACACAAAAGCTTTGCAAGTTAAACAAAGAGGGTTGCCAAACATTCTTTGCAAAATTTTGTTGTAACTGTGGCAGGTTTGAGCTCCAAAGCTTTGTTCTTAAAACGCAGCGACTAAGTTGCCGAACACAAAAGTTTTGCAAGTTTGGATGTAAGTTTACCTGTCAAGATGTCATGTTGTTCTGTTGTAATAAAGTCCCTATTGCTGATAGCATACTTTGCCAAACAAAAATAAATCATTTAGCTACATTTTTGTGGACTCAATTCATAGTATGTGGGACTGGAAAAAAAGGAAAATTTACCACGTGTTAAACCGAAACGCTTTGTTTGCATTGTTACGTCACTGAGCACACAGAACCCTTTCTTCCGTTGCCATTTAATAAACTCGCCTATTGTCGTTTGAGACCGTTGAAGCGCTCGACCAATCAGCGTCCCGTATCGCTGTGACGTATGCGATCAGCTGTTCGCTGAATACAAGTCCCGGCTTGAGCGTGCAAAACCGTTTCGGCGAGTGTGTATAAGCGACGTAGGGCTCAATTTAAAATCAGTTGCAGCGTCGTAAGGTAGCAGAGTAGAATAGTTCAAAATGTCTTCATGTAAAGACTTGCTTGGTCTGAAAACTGCTGAACAGGTTATGCTGGAAATAACCGAGAATTGGATTTATCAAGATCAATCTGATAATGAAGAGGGTGAGGTTTAAAAGCGTAGAATATTGTGTCAAAATTTCAGTATCGTATCTTTTTTAGTTTTAGCGCAATTGCGATTGCTGACCAGCTTCATTTTGGTGGTTAATACCCAGCTATTTTCTCACTGTCAAACCGGTGTTCCGATAATGCGATTGGTCTGTTTTAGTTTTACCACCTTGAAGGTGTTAGGATAATGTATAAGCTATTGCTGCCAGGCATAATATCAAGTTAATAGAGCTTATCTGGCAAATGTAGTTTTATTCCGACGTTTCGACGTCCTATACAGGTCGCCTTCATCAGAGTAAATAACACTGAATGCGCGTAGTACTACAGTGCATGATAAACAATAGAAAAAAGATTATATACGTGTTGCTGTCCTTTGGTATGTACACGTGTGATTGCGGGTTGCATTAGCTTTGGGCCTGTGATTTGAACATTGCTTTTAAGAACTCAGTCCCAAAGCTAGACTTAGACTTAGATTAGCATTTGAAATTTAGCTGTGTTGGGAAATAAGTAAGAAAAAAAAGAGTCTCCAGTTCAAAATAGTATTTGCATTTTTTTGTCGTTACATTTGTTGAAACTAAATTTTGTCTGAAACAGATTTCTTTTGTTGTGTTTCAGTTGATTTGACGTGCTCAACCCCCAATAACGTCACAGAAGTACCTTTTGTCGATCTGACGTCACCTTCACAGCTGGTACGTCACAATGTAATACACTTGTCTCACAATAAGGTTGTTACGTCACATAAAACTGTTGTTTCGTCACAGAACCGAACCGGTACCAGCACAATAACTAACAACAATCATCCAGAAACCTCTACTGAAGAACAACAAGCTGCTGTACTTCGGTTAAAATGCCCTGTATGTCTCGAACACCTAGACAAGGTAATAGCCTAATGTGTGTGCCCAATGATGGGATTCGAATTTTTTGTCAGCCGTTTCTATCACGAAAGTTTTAGCCGGTTCTGTTACAAAAAGTCCATTGACAGTAACCAGTAATGTTAACCGGTTCGCAGATCTCATAAAATTTTAGCGTGACGGGTTTATAGAACCGGTGCGAACTGGCTGAATCCCACCATTGTATGTACCTGAAAACTAATTTTCTGCATTCTTAAGTGGGCAACTTCAAAAATAAAGACGACCGAAAATTTAAATTTTTATACCAAACGAAACAAGCGTTTTTGAACAGAGCTTTGCATTCATACGAGACATGACATACAGATGCCATACTTTTGGCTCAAAATAATATGTTCCAACAACTCCTTGTTCGTATAAAAACACTTCGTGCATCTAACGACATCTTTTGTCTAGATTTACTTTTCCCTGTAGCAGGGATTTGACTTAAAACTAGACAAACTAAGGACTTACGTCAAAAACAACGACATTTCTTTGAAATGAGAACAATACTTTTCAAAATAACATCTTAAAAATAAGGACGGTATGACAAGCGTAGCTTATAAGTGACGTTATTTATGCTCAGCGCTCGTAGCCTTTGCGCTGTAATAGTACGTACAAAATCACCTTCGCTCATCTTATTTCGTTTGCAGCTGCTCGAAAGAGGATCAGAGATCCGTTCCACCAACTGCGGTCACGTGTTTTGCAAACCCTGTATTTTCACAAGCATTCGTGCAACGCACAAATGCCCCACCTGCCGGAAAAAACTCACCGAACGCACGACTCATCCACTGTACTTACCTATCTCGTGACGTCACTATGCTTTTCTGTAATTCCAAGGTCGAAAGGTCACTGACGAGTTGCAGGTTTCAATTTTTATTCAAATCTTCTTTTATTCATTCGCGGCATTTCTTTTCCGATTCCTTTTCTTTGTGTGTAGAAAATAAAACTCTTTTTAAAAGATCGAAATGTTCAACTTTGGCAAGTTAACGAAGATAGGGTAGAGTTACGGCCCTGGGAACACTATGTCGTGGGTTCGAACACCACCGTAGGCTAGTTTTTTTCCAGCCAATGCCTTGCCTTATGACTGTTAATGCTCGCAAAAAAAGCCTAATACGCTATTATGCATGTAAGCACTAAAATCAATTAAAAAAAACGCTCTATTAGTTTATTTGTGTCCAGTTCAGTAAGATAAGTTTGTCTTTTCCATGTTCTTATCAGGAACGTTTTTGGTTATCAAGTAGGAAAATCGTTTCCGCATTGACAAGATGAAATGAAAAGGTGTGACAACCCACAGCCGCTATTTATAACCGTTTAACATATTTTCACATAGTGTTTACTGACATAGTTTCACATGTGTGGGGATTTGGAATTGAAAGTATGATCATAAGTTTCACTATAGTGTTTAGATTGTTTTTCAAACATGGATGTACCATAACAGGAAAACTAGACGTGATACAGATAAACCGATTGCATTTTTGAAATCAGGGCGCTAGAATTAGTCAAAATCAGTTAAAACATTACAGACACCAATAAAAAAATATTTTTTTGTTGCCGAGTGTTATCGGAAAAGCCCCCCCCCCCAAAAAATGTTTTAAATACTCTAAATATATTCGGAAATTTGCAATTAAACCCGTCCAGCGAAAGTCTGTGGCCCAGCTTTCCTACATCACAACTCAAAACCACACGATCTGAATTGAATCTATTTTATTCCTAATCCCGTTTATTTCTTGGCCTTCTGTCGTTTCCTTCTCTTCCGCACGTTGGCGCTGTCGGACATGTTCTCCATCGCCGACTTGATGACGTCACGTGACAGATATTCGTCATTGGTGTCGTCATCATCGCAGAGGAAGTCCTCCGCCGGAAGGATGTCCTCCTCATCATCTATTACGATCCTTGTGTTGTAAGGAGATGATTCTGTCATATCTGCCAACATCTCTTGAGGGAAGTCGCTCGTCAGGATCTCACTAAGTTGACTGGGTTCCTGGTAAGGGCAAAAAAGCGAGTTTGTGTGGGTTTCGTAACTTAAATAGCTTATATAGTTGGGACGCGAGGTGATTATTTAAATTATTCTACATTTCGTACTCATGTATGTATATATGTATATTATTGGACTGATCGCTTTTGCGTTTGCTTAATCCTAATGAACTGGCCGGGATCATTTTAAAAACAAGTTTTCGAACTTCATTGAAACATTCAACATAACCTTCTTATCCTACTACATGTTTTTAAAGTTATATTCAGAGAAGATAAAAAAAATTCAGCCGATAGTGTGAGCACGCAATAACATTTAGAGTTTAGGAACAATCTTAACAAATGTCTCTATGGGTTACTTGTTGGAACGCCCCTAAACCAGTGGTTCTCAAACTTTTTCAACATGCGAGCCCCCCCCCCCCCCCCCCCCCCCCCCCCCCCCCCCCCCCCCCCCCCCCCCCCCCCCCCCCCCCCCCCCCCCCCCCCCCCCCCACTTCGCAGGTAAACATAACAAAGGTTGTTTAAAAATGGTAATTTTCCACCCAATTGTGGTGGGTAAGGATGCTTTTCATTACCAATAGCAAAAACATAAGGCTTGAAACATTGTCATGCACACCAGCATTTAGTTATGAAGTCCTAAATCGCCAGGAGATGATTGCACTCTAAAATTGGAAAATTTCACGTCACACAGTTTGAGAATCACTGTCCTAAACCCTACCTCAGCAGATTGTTTGTTCCTTTCCACCCATTCGTGGAGGGTGTGAATTTTTTCTCCGCTCTGCAAAAACGTTTTCAGTGTTTCCGAAAACGGATTTAACGTCTCCAGGGGTTCAGTGTTTCCCATAATAATTTCTACCTTTGTGTTTCCGAGCTTTTGTCTGGCCTCTTTCGCCACCTGCGCACAACAAAGTTTATCTGGCTTATGGCAAAGTTTCGTGCCTAGTTTCGTATCATAATTGTGAGATCACCTTGTATGGGTCTTACCCCCCCCCCAAAGTTTCGTGCCTAGTTTCGTATCATAATTGTGAGATCACCTTGTATATGTCTTACGGACAGGGTTGTAGAGTCTCACTCATGAGACGTTAAGACATACTTTTAAAGTGAAGTCGTTGTCGTTTTAAAATGTTACGGGACGAAGTCGTAACGTAACTTAGCCAGTTATGTCAAAAAAACAGCAAACGGATTGTCCAATAGGCTTGGTTTTTTAATGGAGTCGCAGTCAGCCTACTTCAATTAGGTGAATTCAAAGAAGGAAGCTTATCAAAGATGTGCCTGACATTTATCTTAGTTTGCACATAGCATTATAAACTTAGATTCTATAGTACGTTTAGTTAGGGACACGTATGTTTTTAGCTGTTTAATAAAATAATACAAAATTCTTCAACGGGGTTTGAACCCATGACCTTACGTACAAAGCCCGAAATCGGTTTAGTTCATGCGTTGGATGTTGTGCCTTACCCAATCGCACTTGGTCACTTTATGTCGGATTCCATCAACAGCTGACGCAACGCGGAAAATAATTTGCTGAATATTGCGAAGTCGATCTACAGCTGCTCTCATCCGATTTGCCACCTCTTCACGGTTGCCTTGAAGCTTCTGACTTTGACTCATGGTCTCATCCAACATTTCCTGGTGACCTTGTTTGACCTTGGCCAGCTGATCAGTAATTTCGACTGACCAAAAACATCACAAATGTAATTTTCGTTGATTCGATGAAACAATATTTTAAGTTTTTTCACGACTTACCCTGTGTTTGTGAAAGTGATTTTTTTCTTTCTGACAGAACCTCAACCATTTTATCAAGTTCCGTGTTTCTGCAAACATTTTGCAAAGTTTTTAGCATTCAACGATCTAATTGGGACATAATCTCTTTATTTATGGCGATTTATAGTCATATAATAGCCAGAATTCTTGCATATATGGCAAAAATACTAAATTGCAACTTTAAAAAAGTGTTTGATAATAACACACTAACGCCTCAAACCATGTGGGATTAAACAATAATATAGTAATCTTAAGTTCGTACGGGAAAGGTGTAATATTTTTATTGTTCTAAACTTTTAGAAACTAGAAAGCTCGTGTATAGGCTAAGTCCACTAAGTCCGCTAAGGCAAACTTGTTTCTTGAAATGATTAAGAAACACTAGCCTATAAGCTTACGATCAGTTACTTCTGACATATTTTTGTAATTCTTAAACCGCTTTGAGAAAACTGTCACCAGTGCTGAGATTCGAACCACTGACCGTTGAATCTGTCGTCGAAACGCTTCGGCGATATAGGCCGGCTCTGCAACACACATATGTTCCCGCAATCTATCCATCGTCTTCTTCAAAACCCAGAAACTTCGGACCTGCTCCCAAAAGTGACGACCCTTCGTCTCCCGCCGACGTAACATGTCCTATGACGTCATACATAGTTATTACGTCACAAAAGAACAATCGTGATGTCATTTTCACGAATTATTTTTATCCACTTTTTTGACTTTGAGAAGTTTTTTTTAATTAAGCATTTTTAATTGCAATAGAGAAGCGAAATTCAATACATTACGTCATATTGGGGGGGGGTCCCGCTGCCGTGTTGTTTACTGTAACGTCATACACAGCTNGGGGGGGGGTCCCGCTGCCGTGTTGTTTACTTACACAGCTACGCCACAATTATGATGTTATTTATACGAATTATTTTTGTTCACATCCAAAAACTGTGACTTTATACTGTAAAATATTTTTTGGGAATAAATTTTTAATTGTGTTATCTCGGGAAATCCCCCTTACCCCGGGAAATCACTCCTTCCCGCGTAATAATTTATCCGCCTTACCAGGTTATCTCCTGCCCCTCTGTTCGTGTGTCGCTTTCTCGGTCTCGAATCCTTCTCTTGACCTTCCTGACTCAGTTTCTTAAACTTCTTTCGCGTCTGAGCCAAGGTCGAATCTCGAGCTCGCTTCAGCTTTAGAATCTTAGTGTCAAGTTGCTCCTGAAAAACAGTTGATGTAGTTTAGATTTTACTCAAGATTCATGAAATGTTCCTTGTAACTTTTAAGTGTTTGGGCAAATTCCCGGAGTACACCCAAGGCCAGTGTGGTTAACATTAGATGTGCACGCTGTTTGCGCAGCATAGATTTTCATGTGTTTGCGTATACGTATAAGCTCCCTGGGTTCACTGAGGACCACTGTGAGCAACATTAGATGTGCACGCTGTGACCACACACCAGTTTATGCGCAGCATAGACTTTCATGTGTCTGGTCATACAAACAAGCTCTCCCCCCCCCCTGTGGCCACACACCAGTTTATGCGCAGCATAGATTTCCATGTGTCTGGTCATACAAACAAGCTCCTGAGTACACTGAGAGCGACATGAGATGTGCACGCTGTAACTACATGCCAGTTTCTGCGCAAAATATATTTTCATGTGCGTTTATAAATCCCTTTGGGCATTAACATCGCATCATTGCAACAGAATCGGCGAAAACGCGTTAATATATTACTGACAACGAAACGTCAGAGTATTGACTGCTGATGGTGTCAAGTTAGGCCTGTGAGATTTCAGTTAGTGCAAGTTGAAAAGGTTTGCGAAGACCTTGTGCAGTGACATTGAAACATTAAAATATATTGTAGCAATGGGTTTGAGTTTTCTTACTTTTTCCACTTTCGTTTGTTCAAAAGCGTTTTTTGCGTCGGACTGTATCTGCAAGAGTTCGTTGTTTAACTCGTTCTTGACACTCTGCAGACTCGATTCGAGTTGATTGAGTCGCCCGGGCAGAGTCAAACTGTCCCTCTCCAGGTGAAACAAAATCTAGAAAAAAGTTGTTGGAAACACTGGTCCCGGTTAACTTCGTCATATGTGAATCAGTTTTCGAAACACTGATTGTGGTTAAAAGTTCTAAATTGTAAATGTTTTTGGAAGCACTGTTCTGGTATCCTTTTTATCACCTGCTTGTAAGTCTTTTGTATAAACCTGGCCGATCCACATTTCATTTTCATCTTGTCGATCGACGTCGTCAAAACTCGAACTCTTTGGCTGCAACCGAGTATTGTCAGAGATTTACCGAGTTATAAAATCGAGTCATATGACTAAGCCATATGGCTCATTAGATTGCTACAAAAACTCTTAGTAAGCATTTTTTACTCAGTGGTTTGTTTGACTTTTATGATCCCCCCCCCCCCGAGTATTGTCAGAGATTTACCGAGTTATAAAATCGAGTCATATGACTTATTAGATTGCTACAAAAACTCTTAGTAAGCATTTTTTACTTAGTGCTTTGTTCGACTTTTGTGATGATTGCAAAGGTTCTTTACACCATTTTTTCTCGTTTTCCCCCTGGCAATTTTCAAACATAAATTTAACTTTGCTTAAAGCGTTCAACTGCGAAAAACGGTTCTGTTATACTTAAAACACGTCTAATTTGCCTATTGGCGAAGATACATTCCATGATTTGTATGGTTATGATTGAACTGCACTGCTAGTCAAAGTTTGCGCAGATTGTGCATTTTAAAGTCGCCCAATTTACCCCTGTTCTGAAAAGTGACTCAGTGCACTTGGGTCTAGAGAAGTTGGAAAACAAATTTATCCTAGTCTATTTTCACCTCGATTCATTCTCATCTCCAGTTCTCGCTGCGCATTTCAAATCTCTCAGTGTGAGAAGAAGCTGTTCAATTTTCCTCTTGCGTCTGTTCTTCTCATGACGCGCCATATTGAGCTGCTTCACTTTGTCAAACACGTGCTCATTCTTCTCGGTGATCGCGTTGCCCACCGTGTACCTGATGATCAGAAGGTTGAGAGTTCAAACCTTGCCCTGTAGACCAATGAGTTTGCACGAACTTGAAGGTTCTAATTGAGCCACACTTGGCCTTTTGGGGGGCCTTTAAAATGATGTTTTGGACCCAGTTTTGGCTTTGTACTGTCACAATCGCTCGCACCACGCTTAAACATATTTTGAATTGCAGCAATTTGCCCTTTTAAAATATACACATAGCCTATTCGTGAATTTTGCATTATTCAAATGTTTATTCAGTAATTCCTTGGTTCTGGGAAGGAATTTTTAAACTTGAGGGGAGGAATTAACTTTAAATTTAATAAGTGGATTGTAAATAAACACTTTAACTCTGGAAATATCACCTGTGAAGTTATTAAAAGACCCAATTTTAAATGATCTTTGTATGATTTAGCATCTACTATGTAATCTATTGGGGAGGAATGAAAATGTTTTGAATTGTTAAGTGAGCAATTCGTCGATAAACATTGGGAACCACTGCGTTAATACTTTAAAAGCTTTAGGGAGCAACGTTTTTCACCATGACCCATTTTGCACCCCTAATTTCATGTGACGTTTTCTCACCTTTGCATCGCCAACTGACTTTCGCGATTTTTACTAAATCCTTCGCGAATCACATATTCATCCGCGTTCAGACTTCGCTTCTGCTGTATTTGTTTCTCTTTTATCTCAGAACGCAGTGCCGCGATTAGTTCCTCGTTTTCGCTGATTTTTTGCTGAGAGAAAGTGTAATAAGCTTCCTGATCCCGACGTTTCAACGTCAACTTTCCTAAAACACAATGTGGTTACAAATTTCCCAATACTTTGTGGTTTCCAGATTGGGATTTGCGACACCCCAAGGGGCCGGTGACATGCCTCCTGATGGTCGGTAGATGAAAAATACAAATTTACTGCCTAAAGGGGGTAATTCTACGTCCACAGAATTGCCAAAACATTGAGTGTTATAAAAAATACTTGTTTAGTTTGTCACAGTGTATAGGCCTAGGCCACCTTGAGTTATTTATAGCAATAGGCCCGCCTAAACATAAAGTGTTGTTATGTTTTTAGGTGATCAAATTTAAAATCAATTTTAGTTGTGCTCCAGTAAAGATATTACCCGGTTAGCAACATAATAACGGAACATCATTGGCTTGATTCATTTTTCTAGGGCACCTGTACTTTGCCATACAAGGCTGTTATCACTTAAGAACCCCGATTTAAAGTTTTAAAACCATGGCAACGTCGTTACCTTTGACCTCTTCGATGCGGTCATACACTGTCCAGGCTCCCGGGTCGCCTGCGCCCTCTTTCGAGTTGTTTCCACGATTTCCAAGCATTTTCTTTTCGATCGTCCAGCTCTGCAATATTAACAAGATTGCAGCCAATTTTATCCGGCCTCAACCAATCCTTCAAACCCTCTCTGTGACGTCATAGACAGCTTTGTCGGCGTTTGTGATATCAATGAAGGGCATATCCGTTTGTGAGGGATTAAATTGCATATTTCTCTAGGGGTTTTAGTCATGTTCATTGTAATATTTATGTATCTTTAACCAAACATAAACTTTTTACACTTGTAGGGTAAAAAATACCCAATGAAACCTTGTTATTTTTTCATAAATCTGTCACTTAAAAGCACATGTTTTACCTTTCAACATTGTACAGCTTATAATGCTGTTTGTGACGTAACAAGAAACAAGTTAGGTTTATGGACAAGTACATTTAAAAGGTAAAGCAGGCCTGCCGCGGCATGTCAAGGTCAACCGAGCCACCATGAAGGTCATTTCGAGCAGAGAAAGGTCAGTTGTGATAGGTCATTAAGCTCAAGGTGAAATGACCGCTGCATAAAGCTTCTTCACCAACGAACAACTTGTTTCATTTTTAGAATCCAGCTCCAAGAAAAAAATCAGCAATGTTTTACCGATCTGTACACGTCACAAGTGCTTATTGTGACGTACCAGACCTAGCAGCTGGATGTGTCATATCACCGGTATGACCCCCCCCCCTCATTTTTAGAATCCAGCTCCAAGAAAAAAATCAGCAATGTTTTACCGCTCTGTACACGTCACAACTGCTTATTGTGACGTACCAAACCTAGCAGCTGGATGTGTCATATCACCGGTATGGTGTCATTGATCTAATTCATGTAAATGTCAAATTTAAACTTATAGGCCTATATGTATGTCACGCTTAAGTTAATAATAACACGCCATTCAAGTTTATAGAGCTCTTCTGGCAAAGCTTCTTATTCCGGAAGAGCTCTATAAACTTGATACGGTATTATGCCTGGCAGCAATAGCTTACAATACCACGCAGCCCCCCCCCCCTCTTCTGGCAAAGCTTCTTATTCCGGAAGAGCTCTATAAACTTGATATTATGCCTGGCAGCAATAGCTTACAATACCACGCAATTGCTGGCATTTTCTAATTTTAATCCCTTTTATCGCTCTCTATAGACACTGAAGATGCATTTTAGCGAAATTAATTTGTTTTTGTAACACTGTCAATCTATTTTAACCTGGAAATAAATATTTCCCAACACGCAGTAACAGGCTTAAGTCAATACAAACTGCAAATATAGTACACATAAGTCATATTTGATGACATATTTTCGTCAATTTATCGTTAATGTTAATATCAGGTAGAAAAATAATGTTTGTTTAAATCCTAACTGCCACTTTTAAAATTGTTTTGCGAATTTTTAGATTTGGCAATAGGCTTAACCTTTTTAGTGACATTTTGTAAATAAATTACGTAAAAAATGTATGTTAATAACAACAGTTTATACTAGGTTAGGAAAGGTATATTCTATATGTATATTTAATGTAAATTACTTTAAAAAAACTTTACATTTGTTTTGCGAAACTTTAATTTTAGCTATAGCTACTTTAGTAACCCTTTGTAAATCAATCATGTAAAAAATGTATTGATATCAACGCTAAGACGGGAAATCGGTGTAAAGATGTTCGATGCATTTCCCTGAAACAATGGCGGGCGCTTCGAGAAGCGGGGCGTTGATAGTGGGCGGCGTGCTGGTAATTTTCCGCGCCAAGCCGGTAATATTCCACTGCTCTACGTCAGACTAGCGTTTCCTTCTACTATAAGCCAGCTCGGCACGTCAGCTTTTTTGCGACAAATTTTCACCCGGCACTTCTGACACCTGCGCGCTTTAGGACTACAAATCCGAGCGTATGTTCGAAAAAAACAAACGTTTAGTGTCGCTTGTATGCTGATTGTGACGTCATTATTGATCTCGCAGCGAGGAAAAAAGGTGAAACGACAGCCGGCTTGGGGAATCATCTTGCTGATCTGTGCATAGACTATAAGCACGTGGCTATGTAGTGTAGAGGAAGTTACAAACTGTGTGTGTTTTATCATAGCTTGCTGTGCAATCCCGCTCAAATCTCGTCTTATATTCACTCTTACTGCTAATCTTACAGCTATGCATGCGTTTAGACTGATATTCGCATGCGATTTGCACAGATCTGTCGAAAAAAGGCGCGTTTTTATTCATTTAAAAAGCGATTTATGTCGTGGAAAGCTTACAGTACTGTTTGGTCGCTCAAAGATCTTGTGTTCGTTTTTTATGTATGTTTACGAGTAGGAAAGGCTTTTCGCATGTTCTGCTATTTATTTTGCGCTACATAGGTTTTCAAAAAACTACCAGAAGCAAATGCTGCAGCTATAGAAGCTAAACTTGTCAGCTAAATGACATGCCACGTACCAAAATCCACAATAGGTATTACTATAAGTTAGTTTAAGTGCAGCAAGCGAAAAAGTGTTGGCAGATGTAGCGTCTAAAACCCGTTAGTAAAAGCGCATGGGTTTGCTGGGTATGGATAGAAATCTGTCGCATAGAGGAAGTAGGCCGTATTGAAAAACAGCTGTGGGATTTATCGGTTTGTCGCCGGTTTTTAGGATTTTTTGATTCCTTAGAATCCGGTGGCTAACGAAGCTACTAGAAAAAAAATTGCTATTGCTTATAGAAAACGACCGTCCGTGCCTAAACTACCTTAGTATTTATTTGTCCATTGAGCCAACAATGTATCTCAACTGACTTTGAGCCGGATGCGCTGCTTATACGCTATTGAAATCTGTTCAGCAAAATTCAAATTTGTGTATAATATATTATTTGCATTTAGTTTTTTTTTAGTGTTATTTACCCTGATGAAGACGACCTGTATAGGATGTCGAAACGTTGGGATAAAATTACATTTGCCAGATGAGCTCTATAGACTTGATATTATGCCTGGCAGCAACAGCTTATATATGTAAACTTGTTTGCATTTGTCAAACTTAAACAGAATAACATAGGTGCTGTATCAAAAAAATGACAACTTGTAATATGTTGCCTTGTTGCAAGAAAGACCCGGAGAAAGCCCAAAAGGTAAACCCCCAACTATGACGCTAATAATGTGCCTATGACGTAACATTTCTGCATTATGACGTCATGGTGTGTTGCAGAGCGACAGGGGGGAGTCATCGAGGGGAAATTGGTCGAATAAAGCCGAGTTTCTTCTCTCGATGATCGGTTATGCCGTCGGACTCGGAAACGTTTGGAGATTTCCTTATTTGGCGTTCGAAGATGGCGGAGGTACGTTAGGGGAATCCCCCGAAAATAAAAATGTTGTTTTGCTATCGATTGATGGCGTTGAAATGACTAAATGGTTAAGTAAAAATATCACTACGTTTTATAGGACATTTAGGTTAATTTTGCCCCCAGTCTATTTTCTTTCTATGTCTGTGTTTCATGCAAGTTGGATGAATGTGTATTTAAAAAACTAATTTTCTTGATAGATTGTGTGATAAATAATGAAAATGAACCTTCAAGGAAACATTAAAATTACAGGACGTTATCTAAGCCCCCATAATTTTTTTTTATGAACACTTTTTTTTCACTAATATGACGTTTGTTAATATTACTTTACGTTTTTTGCTACAACAACGTTTAATTTTAAACTTAAACCTTTATCACCTGTGTATCTTTTATTGCAAAACAACAGTCTGCGTTTTTGCCGTTGTTAATAAAACGTCTTTACCCAACACACTCGATAGCATCGTGCAATAAACATCTGCTATGCACAGGCTGTGTACATTATTTATGTCGTAACCTACTTTCGCTGTAGGTGCTTTCCTTATCCCGTATCTCATAATGCTCTTCGTGGCTGGGCTGCCTATCTTTTACCTGGAAGTCTCACTTGGCCAGTTTTGCAGCCAAGGACCAATCGGATCCTTCAACTGTGTCCCTATTGTAAAAGGTGAGGATTCTGAACTTGGGGATGCTGAATCATTAGGGTTGATTAGGTCTATTCTATATAAATACAAAAATCCAGGGGGTGCGAAAATTGGTTGGTGATTTGAAAGGGGTGCAGTAAGGAAAAAAGGTTAAGAACCACTGGTCTAAATAGTTTTTAAGCACAACTTGTTTTGTAAACCGTACAGACCCGCAGTCACCAATCACTGGAGGCCTAAAAATCCAAATTGCGGCGCAATTTTACGTGACTCGCGACGGTGACAGTTGCCCTTAGTTTATTTACTCTTTAACTAGGGTTTGGCGTGTTAGTAAAGTTATATTGTAGCACCTTCACACATTTTGTATACTACTTTTTCACCATTAAAACAGTTAAGTAGACCCTGACCTAGACACTTTGGCGGGAGAAAATATGTAATTTTAGCTTTTTATAATTAGAGTAAACCTCAGTTATTTCGGACCTGTTTGGACCAAAAGAAATGTCCGCATTATGCGAAGATCTGGATTAACCGATGTCGATTAGTTTTACCACATTACAAATCATTTGTACCTCGAGTTTTGTCCGAATTAGGCGAAGATCCGGATTAACCGAATCCAGTTTAACAGAGGTTCATAATCATTCCTCTTTGTCAGGTCTCGGACTTGCCATGGTGGTTATATCAATATACGTTGGTGTCTATTACAACGTTGTTATCACTTACACACTTTACTACCTCTTCTCATCGTTCACTTCCGACCTCCCATGGGACGGGTGCGCCCACTGGTGGAACACCCCCAGGTGCATGGACATGATGACGTCACGAAACGGTACACAGAAACAACAACAAAATATTAAAAAAATTCACAATTTTTTTTTTAAATAAAAAAATAAAAAAATTATAAATAACCTGTCTAATTAAATTCATTTTTGCTTTTCGGCGTCATGTTTTAACTTTTTTCCCCTTTTTCCTTTTTTCAGTACTTAGGTTCTATTTGAATACGAAAGTGATGATGCCTGTTTTAATACGGAGAAATATGTTAATTTCAAGAAATAATGTCAATTAAATTTGTTTTTGCTTTTTAGCGTCCTGTTTTAACGCCTCCGAGGTTCTTAACCAATCGGAAACGACCACGTCGCCTTATTTCACCAACGTCACAACAGTCACACCGGTTCAGAACCTGACCTTAAACAACACGTGCGGCCCACGCGTCAGTCCGAGTGAGGATTTCTGGAAATATCGAGTTCTTCAAATCAGTGATGGAATTGACAACCCAGGAAAGGTATATTGTAACCCTAAGCGTTTTCAGTGGTTCTGAAACTGTGGTACACATACCACTAGTGGTACCTCGGGCTTTTCAGCTGGTACGCGACTAGCTTTCTGATATACTTCATCAAGAATTGCTACTCAACTGACCCAACTGATCAGCCCTGTTTTTTTTGCGAAACCAATGTCTAGGTCGTTTTTTTAAGAATTGCTAACATCCTGGTCTCATAAATTAGCTAGTGTAGTCGAGAAGAACTCTTGGTCTACCCATTCAAACAATATTTAGGTGGTACACAGCGATAGAAAAAGTCGCCAAGTGGTGCACAATCAGTATACGTTTAAGAACCACTGGTTAAGTTGTTCCTTATTTATTCAAAGTGCATTGTTTACTACCATTGTGTTTGATTGTGACGTAGATTCGATGGGAATTGATTCTTGTTTTGTTTCTCGCTTGGGCGATCGTCTTCGGTTGTCTCATAAAAGGCGTCAAATCTTCGGGAAAGGTGCGTGTGCTACAAATCCAATTTTTCTTTCGTCTTTTTGACAAATAAACTTTTTTGGGCTACTTTTTTTCCCAGGGGTCGGCAACCCCTTTTAAAGCTGAAATTTTATCGCGGGCAGGCCTTCAAAAAACAACGAATTTTCAGCAATGAAAATTTATTACAGCTCATATAAGTTATTACAATTTTGATTTCAATGAGAAAGTATACGGCCCGGCAACGAACTTCTTTGGCCGACCACTGTTCTAAACCACATAGTATAACACACGATTCAACAAATCAGCCAAATTAACTTATTATTGTTTTTATATTTTTATTGTTTTCTGTATTTTAGCCACTGATGATGGCATGAGCATTTGCCGAAACGTTTGAACAATAAGGCATGTCGCTTTTTACGTCTATTTGGGCCGTTGTTTTCATCATTAAGCCACTTTTTCTTTTGGTTATCTACTAAACGTTTTTCCTACACTACGTTTTTAGCCTTATTTTTAACTTAACCACATAAAACGCACACCAACAACTCAACTAAGCTAATAATGTTTTTTTTTCCTTTTCGTTATACTCAGTATTTTAGCAACTTTTTCTTTTGATTTAGGCTGTTTATTTCACCGCAACATTTCCTTATATCGTTTTGTCGATTTTACTCGTTCGCGGTCTCACACTTGATGGCGCCTCGGAGGGAATCCGTTATTTCTTTGAACCGAAGTGGGAAAAATTGCTGACAGCGAAGGTAAGTGCCGTGTGCAAAAAATCACAGTAAAATTCCAGGACACAAAAAAACACGTGTTATATAGCCTGTATAGGGTGTCAAATTTCAAACATAACGACCGCGTGTGGTTTTGCAGTGCTTGTTTATGACCTGGAATGACGTATAATAATTCTGTGATAAACACCTTTAAAAACACCTGTTATATACATGGCGTGTCAAATTAAAATCAAAATATCAACGAACAAATGGACCTTGAGGTTCGTTTTTGCAATTGCCCAAGACTTTAAATAAATAAAGACTGAAATGAAGTTTTTTGCGTTATTTGATTAAATAAATTCCTCTAGAAACTCCATGAATAATATAGTGTACCAAATTATGTCTGTATAACTTATGGCAACAGGATTTGCCATTGTAGTATAATTTAGGTTTGGGTAAAGACTTATGCGTCCCAAGACTTTACATATTGGTTTTGTTTAATTCGCTAAAAAGCAAACTTATTACATTACAAAACAAGACAGGCGAGTATTTGACACACCAATAGTTCTAATCCACTTAAATTATTAACTCTTATTACGCTCAAAAACTGTCATTGACTTTGCAATAAAGAAATAATGTAAAAACATCGGTTGGATTTGAACAAAGCAGACTGCAACGGGCTTCAAATTGTCGGTTCATTTTATGTGGTTAAACGTTAAAATGTAGGATTTGCTTTCTGACATGTGTTACCGAATTATTTCGGCAGGCCTGATAATTCGATCTTATTCACCAAGCCTGCTTACTTAATTCGCATGCCAGGTCCAGAACGCCCCCCCCCCAATAATTCTGTGATAAACACCTTTAAAAACACCTGTTATATACATGGCATGTCAAATTAAAATCAAAACATCAACGAACAAACGGACCTTGAGGTTTCGTTTTTGCAATTGCCCAAGACTTTAAATAAAGACTGAAATGAAGTTTTTTGCGTTATTTGATTAAATAAATTCCTCTAGAAACTCCATGAATAATATAGTGTGCCAAATTATGTCTGTATAACTTATGGCAACAGGATTTGCCATTGTAGTATAATTTAGGTTTGGGTAAAGACTTATGCGTCCCAAGACTTTACATATTGGTTTTGTTTAATTCGCTAAAAAGCAAACATATTACATTACAAAACAAGACAGGCGAGTATTTGACACACCAATAGTTCTAATCCACTTAAATTATTAACTCTTATTACGCTCAAAAACTGTCATTGACTTTGCAATAAAGAAATAATGTAAAAACATCGGTTGGATTTGAACAAAGCAGACTGCAACGGGCTTTAAATTGTCGGTTCATTTTATGTGGTTAAACGTTAAACTGTAGGATTTGCTTTCTGACATGTACAAGTGTTTGAGGTTTATTTCTAACCGCGACCTGACCTAACCTAAACACGCCATGTTTCGCCGCAGAGTGTTAACAAGATTCCTGTATTTTTCCGTTTGCGCTGTGTACGCAGAATTGAATACACACCTCCTCTCTCTTGTACGAATCAAATGGTTCTTGAAATTCCAAATGTTACCGGTATAGCGCGTGTAATTTTCCATTACAAATCTGCTGAGTTAAACAGAGTGTATTTGTATAACCGAGTATTGCTCATCCAGCAGTTTTTATTGTAAATAATCGAAGTTTTCACTTCCTACACAAGACACCTTCATCTGAAAGTATTTGCTTTGCCGTGAAACGTTGAGCACAAACATCGGATTTTATGTACATGTCAATGCTAGTTTTTTTTTCACAGTATGATGTATGATTTACCGTTTAGTTGTCAATGTCCTTTGGTTCGGTAAAATTCCAAGGCATATATTACAGTCTCAAAAATAGGTTTCGGATATTTTCTATATTTGTCGTAATAATGCAAAGTTTGTCGTTCGTAAATGTGTTTCAACTAGTCCTGTTACTTGCACGTTTGTGTACTAGTACCATTATTAGATTTTTTTCTAAATTATTCCGTTTCTTTCTTGAAACAAGTATTATAAGTATGTCGTTTACAACCTAAAAATCTCCACACTTAAAAATCCATCATTTATTTTCAACTAACTAAACACTAATTCAGCCCCCCCCCCTAAGTGACGGTGACAAAAAATAACAAGCAAATAAAATTTCGCTACACATGTACAAGTGTTTGAGGTTTATTTCTAACCGTGACCTGACCTAACCTCAACACGCCATGTTTCGCCGCAGAGTGTTAACACGATTCCTGTATTTTTCCGTTTGCGCTGTGTACGCAGAATTGAATACACACCTCCTCTCTCTTGTACGAATCAAATGGTTCTTGAAATTCCAAATGTTACCGGTATAGCGCGTGTAATTTTCCATTGCAAATCTGCTGAGTTAAACAGAGTGTATTTGTATAACCAAGTATTGCTCATCCAGCAGTTTTTATTGTAAATAATCGAAGTTTTCACTTCCTACACAAGACGCCTTCATCTGAAAGTATTTGCTTTGCCGTGAAACGTTGAGCACAAACATCGGATTTTATGTACATGTCAATGCTAGTTTTTTTTCACAGTATGATGTATGATTTACCGTTTAGTTGTCAATGTCCTTTGGTTCGGTAAAATTCCAAGGCATATATTACAGTCTCAAAAATAGGTTTCGGATATTTTCTATATTTGTCGTAATAATGCAAAGTTTGTCGTTCGTAAATGTGTTTCAACTAGTCCTGTTACTTGCACGTTTGTGTACTAGTACCATTATCCCCCCCCCCTTAGTTGTCAATGTCCTTTGGTTCGGTAAAATTCCAAGGCATATATTATAGTCTCAAAAATAGGTTTCGAATATTTTCTATATTTCTCGTAATAATGCAAAGTTTGTTGTTCGTAAATGTGTTACAACTAGTCCTGTTACTTGCACGTTTGTGTACTAGTACGAAGTTTTATTACTAGATTTTTTTCTAAATTATTCCGTTTCTTTCTTGAAACAAGTATTATAAGTATGTCGTTTACAACCTAAAAATCTCCACACTTAACAATCCATCGTTTATTTTCAACTAACTAAACACTAATTAAAAAAACTTAAACTACAAGAACCAAAAGCAAAATATAGTTGTTGATGAGTTTTTTATGTGTTCAGGTTTGGAAAGACGCAGCAACTCAGATATTTTATTCACTGTCAGCTTCGTGGGGAGGAATCATCACCTTGTCGTCTTACAACAAGTTTAACAACAACTGCTACAGGTCAGTGACATTATCACGACCTACTTTTATACAATTTACAAACAGAAAGGGGTAAACTTCACCTGGGAAGGGTTACATTGAGTTTACTCCGCCGGTGATACAAATCGTAGCAGCACAATTGCGCTAAAGTGTTAACCAAGTTGGAAATTGCTGCGCGACGTTGGGACGTCATGTTGAGACGCTTGCAGATCAATTTTAGCTTTTTAATCTTGTTGGGCTAAACGGAAAAAAGAATAAAGAAGCTCTGATTTGATTTTACCGAAGTTGTTATTTCTATTTTTTAGAGATTCACTTATCGTTGTTTTCACAAATTCCTTCACGAGTATTTTCGCCGGCGTAACGATCTTTGCTGTGATTGGTTACATGGCTCACGTGCTTGGCACTGACGTCAAAGAAGTCGCCGCAGAAGGTGATTCCCCCGACTTGCAACCGATTTTCACACTTAATATTATTTCTATTTTAAAATTTTCACACTTAATATTACTTCTATTATTTTTTCACCCACAGGACCGGGTCTTGCATTCGTAATTTACCCAGAAGCTATTTCGAAGATGCCTCTCGCCCCTTTCTGGTCCATTCTCTTTTTCCTCATGCTTCTCACTCTTGGTCTAGGAACAATGGTAAGCCATGACGTCATGAGTTATTACGTCATATTTGCGTAATTAAATTTAAGAAAAAAGTAATCCAATTTTTCCAGTGTATGAAAATGTGTTGCAAGTCGTTATGAAACTGATTTATTGGGTGGGTTGTTTTTCTTTGCAATCGGCGTTTCCACCCTATACGTCACCAGTTATTACGTCATGTATGCGTCGTTAAAGTCAAGAAAAAAGTTATTTATTACAAAAAAAATTTAAAATATATTTTTTTTAAATTGTTTTTTTTATTTTATTTCAGTTTGCTACTTTGGAAACCATCGTGACGTCACTCACCGACGCGTTTCCCGCTCAGTTACGTCACAGAAAGTCTTTGTTGACGTTGTGCGTTTGTTTCGTTTTGTTTCTTCTCGGAATTCCGATGGTGACGCAGGTACGTGTTGGCATGACAGCGGAGGACTCGATCCACTTTACAAATGTTAAACATTAGGAGTGTATAATTTCACACAGCATGTCGTACCCCCTGCTTTGATGCTTCGTACCCCCAAGGGGTGCACGTACCCCTGGTTAAGAACCCCTGCATTAGATTGCTGACAGTGTATGCTGAGTTGTAAGTCGGGCCCGGTCTTAAACTTCATGAAACCGGCTTGGTTCGAACCTGCCTTCACAGTCGGCATATTTTTGCCGCATTTTCACCACTTTTCGTGCCTAGTTCAGACTAAGTTTTTTTTACCGCTTAAAGCTCTGTGACAGTGTCTTTCAAGATATGCCATTATCCTGATGAAGGCGTCTTGCATAGGACCTCGAAACGTCGATTGTTTATAATAAAACTGCTGGATGAGCCTTTCTCGCTTGTGTTATTATGATTTGAAACGATTAAGTGCATTTCTCTTTTAAAAACCTATCTTTGATTCCTAAAATTTGTTAGTGAAGGTAAACATAACCTTGTTACGACCTTGCAAAGCACCTGCAGTGCGTGGCGTTCAAAAACTTTTGTGTACACGATATACTTTATCATTCTTAACCCTCTATTTTACATTTCAGGGTGGATTTTACTTTTTACATCTGCTTGACAGTTACGCGGCCTCATACACGTTGATCGTGTGCGCAGTTGTGGAGATGGTCGCAATTTCACATATTTACGGTGAGCTGTTTTACTTGTCTGCATACTAAGCACCTAAGACTATTGCACCAACGTTTTTTTATCAAAACAATCTGAAACCTAGCGCATAAAACCCAAAAGGCCAAACAGAACCAACCGGTATATTACGTTGAACAGAATATACCTTGCTAATTGTTTTAGACATTTTCAGTTCCTGTAAAACAATGCAACCCTTAATCCCCCCCCCCTAAGACTATTGCACCAACGTTTTTTTATCAAAACAATCTGAAACCTAGTGCATAAAACCCAAAAGGTCAAACATATCCAACCGGTATATTACGTTGAACAGAACATACCTTGCTAATTGTTTTAGACATTTTCAGTTCCTGTAAACCAATACAACCCTTAATTATTCAAATAGAATCGGCTTTGTTTAGAGCAGGGATACTCAAACTTTCGTGCTCTGCGACCCNTATATGTAACAATGCAAAAAGTTAGGCGCACCTATGCAAGCATGCGTTTTCAGATTGGCTGTGTTCTCAACACAGAGCCCACAGTTCTCATTTGTTAGAATAAATACGTTCGTTTACCTACTGTTTTATGTGAAAATAGCAACTGACAATAGCATAATAGCAGTCTTAATGCTGATATTTAGTTGATTAGTATTTTCCACAAACGTACATGCTAAACTGCTTGGGTCGCGAGAATTAAGAGCAATTTTTTTAGGGTCGCGCCAAAAAGTATTTGCGGACCCCTGGTTTAGAGAACAGTAATCACTAAACACTGCGACTGTAGAGTTTGATTTTATTTTGAACTGTAATTTATTTTTCTCGATAATTATTTATTTCAGGACTTCAACGCTTTTGTGACGACATAAAGATGATGACAGGGTATTACCCCAACATGTACTGGAGAGTCACGTGGTCATTTTTGTCGCCGGCAATTTTAACGGTTCGTGATTGGTTGATTTTTGTATGTGCCTACATGTTCTGTATGACTAGAGTCGTATTGCTTTCCTAAATCTGACCATCAGTTTTTGGCCATGGTTTTTATGGTGCAGAATATAAGAATATAATAAAACTGAAGGTATTAGGGCACATTGCTTGTTTTTCTTAAATGAATAAGAAAATGTTTTTTCTGGTTGCATTCGACTTCAAGATTTAAAATTAAAACGCACTTACAGCTGTTAAAAAAATCCGCGACAAGCTTGCTCTATAAAATTGTAACGGCATAATAATCAGATGTAAGGAATAATATACAAGAATGCATTAATACCTGTAAACAATGGTGGGATTCAATTTTTTTGTCAGCCCGTTGTCATATTTTTCAGCCGGTTCTCTTACAAAAAGTCCATTGACAGTAACCAGTAATGCTAACCGGTTCGCTGATCTCAAGATTTCGCGAGACGGTTCTATAGAACCAGTGCGAACCAGCTGAATCCCACCATTGTCTACAAATACCTTATTTCGAAAACAACTTGAACCGGATAGGTGGCTTCCAATTTATACGGTTTAAGTTAGTTTGTAAATTGAATTTTGCAGGGCATATTTTTCTACAGTCTCGCCAGTTATAAGCCTCTCGTTCTCGACAAATACGATTTTCCCACGTGGGCGAACGTGATTGGCTGGCTCACAATGATCTCAAGTGCCGGCTTAATCCCTGCAACTGCGATTTACCAAATCATGCAACACAAAGGAACGCTTTTTGAGGTAAGGTTTTATTATAACAATCAGGAAATAGCCCCGACAAAATGTAATAAATGGACTATTAAACTAAAAAGGTGCTTTACAGGGCATAATTACTGTCAAACTGCTATAATACGGTGTAGCTGTTGCGCGTTCAGTTATTATCCACCAATTGAGCCCTTTACTGTTTTGCGCTTCATAACGTTTCCGCATTGCGCCGCTGTTTCGGGCTTGGTATTGTTTTAGCGCTATGTTCACCGAGCAAAATAAACTCAACTCATTTTGAGTTGATGTAAAAAAATCGTGCTTTTTTGTACCTAAGCTTTAAAATATGACACTAATGTAATTTTTACTTTGGAAAACGTATATGTTTACTTAGAAATAACTAAAAGAAGACTCCTTTTTTTACAAAGCATTTCTAACTTTACTGTCATTTTGCAGTAAAAGATTAAGATGTTCGATTTCAATTCATGTATTTATTCCTATTCGCACCTATTTTAAACTCCAAAAAAAAGTTTAACTTCACAATTTCTAGTTTACTATTTGTCAAAAGACGCCTGAAATAATTTCTACCGTGATGTGCGCAAGCAAATTAAATCAATTTTATTTTGCAGCGAGTACGAGCCGCTTGTCGTCCTGAATCCACATGGGGTCCATACCTCAGTGTGAACCGGACTGGCCGATACTCAAGCTCGGGAAAGCATGATGTCACAGTGACGTCAAACGTTCGACTTCTACCCGAAACGTCAACGACGAAAAATACCCACACCGACGGCACGAAGATTTTGCTCGAAGACGTCGAAATAAAACCTTCGTAACAGCAGTGACACGGAGTGTGACGCATTAATGCTCGCGACAATCGAAAAGTGACGCCATTGTGTGAAGTTTGTGTCAGTGAAGTTACTGTGGTGGAGACAAAATAGTTCGTCTCTTATTTGTGTGTCTTTGTTCTGTGAAGATTGATTATTATTATTTTTACCCCTAAGTGTCTTTGTATCTTTAGGATTGTTATCATACTAAAACAGTGAGTACTCTCTTACTTAATTTTTTTTTATCGTTTTAGCTCTTTTTGAACTAGGTATTGCTTAATTTTTTCCCCACTACTAAACGCTTGTATCCCGTAGTGGGGGGGGGGCTAGGATTGTTATAATATAAAAGCACTGAGTACTCTCTTACTTATTTTTTTTATCGTTTTAGCTGTTTTTGAACTGGGTATTGCTTAATTTTTTCCCCACTACTAAACGCTTGTATCCCGTAGTTCAAATATTTATCAGCCGGCTTTATCACAACAGTCATATTTTTTAGTCGGTTCTGTTACAAAAAGTCCATTGACAGTAACCAGTAATGCTAACCGGTTCGCTGATCTCATAAAATTTTGTGAGACGGTTGTATAGAACCGGTGCGAACCGGCTGAATCCAACCACTGCTTGTATCCATTTTCACTGCGGTAGTTAACGGCCAGCGTAGATTATTTCCTGTTATTGCTGCTGCTTGTAGTGCTGCAATCAAAATCTGATGATCTTGTTGTTGTGGACTAAACCACTGTGCGTGCCATCCAACACAGCCGATTCGTTGGCGTCAATAAATTACTGCCTATTTGGATTTTGTAATGATGTATTCTTCCAGAACTAGTTTATCAAATGTTGTGGGAAAACTTTTTTCTCAATAACATAGTAATCTAAAAGTGTAGTTTTTCTCTGAAATTGTTAAACAGGGATGTAGAGTTTATTTATTATTCTATAATAAAACAATAGTACAACCAGACCAAATTTGTTACTTTAGGATTTATAACGTTAGTCTCATGCAGATTGCTGGCATGGATGACTGAAGTGTTTCAGGTTAAATGTAGCGGTTGGTCAGAGTTTTTTATTTGCAAAACAAAAACGATTTCAGGGTTCGGCCGTAAGTTTAACTAGAGCAAAATTTTACATTTGCAGCCATATAGTAAAGATTGCACCATTTTTTTGTTTTTAAGTAATAAAAACTCCAAAAATCAAAATTATATCATTTTTTATTTTATTTTAGCATGGATGACTGCAGAGTTTTTTAGTTAAATGTAGCGGTTGGTCAGGGTTTCATTTCAAAACAAAAAAGTGATTTGGTTTTGAGCGTCAAAAATTAAAATATAAGTTTAATTAGGGCAGGAGTGTATTTTTGCAGCTAACAAGTAAACATTGCACCAAATTTTTTGTTGGCACGTAATGAAAACCTCCAAAAAACATTTTTTTACTATTTTACTTGGGCAGAAATAACTTATTGTGTAAATAACCGAGCAATTGCAGTTTCACACTCTGCAATGTTTGTTGCCCATCTCGGGTTTTCAATGTTTTCCCACGTTATTTGAGCGAGTTTAAAGTGACTTGCAGCTTCATTGTTGTCGTAACACTTCTCATAACAAAGGGCAATGTTATAGTGACAAAGGGCAATATGTGGATCTCTATGAACGTTTTTGTTTTCTTGGTTTCTTAAGTCAAATTCCGATTGAAAAAACGTAAAAGCTTGTTGTAAATTCTCCATTTCGTATTGAGATTTTCCGAGCCATTTTAAGCACTTTATTATTTTCTTTGTGTAGTCTTTGGTGGGTTTTGTTTCCCAAATATCTCTTGCCTGTTGTAACAAGCTCATTGCTTGGTGGTAAACTTGTAGTTTAAAATAACACAAAGCTGTCCAGAAAAGGCATTCGGCAATTGAATCCTCTGTATTGGCATCACTGCCCATTGTTTCAAGGACTGATAGTTCCTGCTCAAACTGTTTTAAGGCCTCCTCAAAATTGTTTTTGTCCACGAATTGCCTGCCTTCCTTTTTAAATGCAATGGCTTTTGACGATTTCTTTTCTGTGACTTCCATTTTTGTAACAATGTCATCTCGAAGTTTAGAATACTGCAAGGCTTGTTCCTTGTTGTTTAATACTAAATAGCACTTTTCAATGTTGTTTAAAACTTCAACGAGCTCTGTATTACTTTTTTGACCTTCGTTATTAAGTTGCAAGCATTGCAATTCCTGCAAAAAGTTTTTGACAGCCCCTTCATAACAGTGCAGTCTCATAAAACACTCAGCAATGTTTCTATAGCATTCAGTGTTGTTTCTTTTATGGACTGGTGTCTCCAAAAACCTCCATAACAATTGGGCAATTTTGAAGTAAGCCATTGCTTGAATGTAGTGCTCACTTTGCATTTGGGTGTATGCAAGATTCATCATACTTGCAGGAGTCTCCTCTCCACCCATGTTCTTTGGTAGTGAACTAAACTTATCAGGAAGCATTTCAAACTCAAGATTTAAGCCTTTTGCTGTTTTGCTTTGCTCCGAATTCGGTGCTGCTGTAAAATCATCTTTGTTGTCGTATCTTACAAAAGTGGAATCGATTGAGTCAAAAATTTGCCGCAAATTTTCCACATCTTCGCTTTGCATGTTCACCAGCTTTAGCCAGTGTTGGGATAATTCCAAGTACGCTGCTTTTTTATTCCACTTCGGGTGGTTTGCAGCTTCAAAAGTTGCTTGAGCAGTGGCATAATCTTCCAAACCTTTATCTGTGTTGCCCTGCCCAAGATGGCATAAACCCTGGATTGCTCGACAATTTGCTATGTCAGGGTCTTTAGTTTCATCTGTAGTTAACAGCATTCGCTCTGTCATTTCTTTTTTGCACCACTTTAAACACGCAGGTATATCTCCCTGTGCAAACGCACACTGTGCAAGAGCAGCAAAAACAGGTGCCCGAAAGATGTGAACAAAGCTTTTCGGGAATGACAAGGTGCTACAAAACAAAAAGTGTTCAATGGCTTCAGTTATGTTTTCCAGGTAAAAATGACAGGTGGCCATCAAAAAATGTGTACAGTACGATAGACTTATTGTGTTAGAGTGCTGAGGATTTCCTAAACTGGTGTAGTTTTTAATGAGTGTATCTGTTTTTTGGCAGCTTTTTAGTCCTTCTTTGTAATTTTCTTGCTTCATAACACATATGGCAACGTGCAGGTGGAAGGATGCACAGTGCATGGATGTTTTGTCTAACTCCTGTGAATTTACTGCCAACTGGAAATGTTTGAGTGCTGTCTCAGGATTCTGAAGTGTCAAACTTGCCCTCGCAATAATTTCATGTTCTGGCAAGGTAAAATCTAAAAAATATGTTACTTTATCAACAAAAAGTATTGAAGTGTGAATATGTTATACAGTTTTTTGTAGAGGTTTTTTGCCTAATGCTGTTGTTATCCAAGGTTTTGGTCACTAAAAAGTAGTTCAATCCAATTTTAGTTGACACACGCCCTATAGATAGCTTTGTGAAGTTTTGCATTGTAAACTTGGCCCCAATTGTGCATTGGTTTACCAACAGGCCCCCAAAAACGTAACCGGACATGCTTTAAGCACTGAGGGTAGAGCCAAGCAGAATTTTACTTGCAAATAGCCGGAATATGGAACTAAGAAATTTATTTTTTATTGCTAACTAATAATAGGCTACAGAAGGGGTCGGCAACCTTTTAAGTGACACATGCCAATTCACTTGTTGTTTCCATGTGTTAATAACCTTGCATGCCAACAGTTTTCTAAATAATAGAGGTTTGTGCCAGCAGATATCAATAATAAAGAGAAAGCAGAGCATTTTGTGCATGTAAGGCTGGATTTTAAGACAATGGCACGATAAAAACTTTAAACAAGCAGTGTAACAGTTTAAATTGTTACTTCAATATAAACACACAAATCGGGTGGCGTACCATGAAAAACCACCTAACATGCCAACCTTGTCATGCATGCCAGGGGTTGCCGACCCCTGGGTTACAGTTTGGGCTGAACTAAGAAATAAAGTAAAACTTATAATAAAACAAATCTGCGTTACCTGTATCTGGATTCATGTATTTGTGAACCTTAAGTATTTCACTGAATAATCCAACATGATATTTTACATAAAGTTCAAATCCTGGTTTATCAAAGTGTTCCTCTTTAAATTGCAGAGCATTGAGCACACCAAATTCATTTTTAAAGTTGAGATGAAAGACCCTTGCTACCACTGACTGGAGATAGAAAGCACATTTGAAACAACAGAAGTAAGATTCCCTACCAACAAGTTCAATCAATTTCTTGGTAACTTTTCCCTGTGGCATTTCACTGAGAGCATCATACCCTTGGGATATAATTTTGAACGCCACCATATCATTTTGTGCATAAGACTCTGTGTAGGCTCTAAGCCTTATTTCACATGCCGTCGAAATGGCAAGCAGCATCTGTTGTCTTATATGTTCTGACATATCTGGTAGGTTTCGGGCAATGTCGAAGCACGATGGTGTTGAGATTTTGTAATATCTTCCCAACGCAGACATAAATATGGTAATACTTCGGTAAGCAATGCGCTTGAGGTCCATATGCATTTTCCACTCTTCATAAATCATGCTATAAAATGTGTTAAACTCTACAACTTGACTCATGATTTCTTCACGACACTGTCCTGAATCTTCAAATTCAAACTTCTCCTTGGCTTTCTCCTGGAAGATTTGATGGAGGTGATGGTCTCCAGACACAAAGCAGGTTACTGAGAGCATTTCAGCAAGGTGAAACCCATTATTTTGGTCTTCTTCTGGCTTGAGGTATTTAAGCATCTCAGCAACTGGTTTAATCAGTTCAGTTTTCCACGGTCTCTCTCGACTAAACTCTTGTCTCCCAATTGAATTCTTACAGGCACTTTGGGCCAATCCGTCTGGTGAAATTCCACATGGTGTATGCATGTCATAGTACCATTTTAAACCTGGTATAGCCATAAAGCGAACAACAGTTTCCCTAAAGTTAACTAACATAATCTGAAACAATGTAGCAACCCATCTAAAGTATTCAAGTATCTCTTCATAGTTATTCTGCTTCTCGATTCCATCTTCTAAGATAACAATGTTTTCAAAATCTGAGTAGGGAGTAATTTCTTTTCTGGCTAAAGATCCCATTCCCACCAAAGCATATTTACAAGGGGGATTCCCCATAACAGATACACAATAGTTCATTATGTCTCCCATGATGCCTTTGTATTGATCAGCTACTTGTAATTGAAGGCTTTCAATTTTTTCTGCATGTTCAAATTTTGCTATTTTGTCTTCTTCAGGTGTTTTTTTCTTTTGTAGCAAGGGCATTGTTTCTAAATTGTCTGAGACTGTTTTTCTCATTTTAACAACTTTTTCAAATATTTGTTTTGCTTTTTCAACCAAATTTGCTTCCTTATTTTGAGCGTTGGCAAGTTTAATGACATAAAAACAAAGTTTTTTAAGATCTTCTTCAATTTTACCAACATTATTAGGTTTCCTCACTATAGCTGCATTAAGTAACACTGCACTCCTAATAAAGGCAATTTTTTCCAGGTTTTTTAGTCGATTGATTTGCCCTATGCTGTGTAAAATGTTTCCAAACCTTCGTTGAACTTTCGCAAGCTGGTGCAAAATTCCTGCAGTTTGTAATGCATTCTTTTCTCTTCCATTTTTGTAGCAAACTGATTTGAGTTTTTGACACAGAACATAACGGCAAGCTTTTGTGACATTTAAGTTTTGAAAATTTGCTTCATTAATTGTTTCCCCATAAACATGGTCAACAAAATCAAAGTAGCTGCCTAAGATTTTTCTTCTACCCATACTTTTTAAGCATCAATCCTTTGAATAAGCAAAAATTTAATTTTCATCAAACAACCAGTGGTGGGATTCAAATTTTTTGTCGGCAGGTTCTATCACAAAAGTCATACTTTTCAGCCAGTTCTGTTACAAAAAGTTCATTGACAGTAACCAGTAATGCTAACCGGGGGGGGGGGGGGGGGGGGGGGGGGGGGGGGGGGGGGGGGGGGGGGGGGGGGGGGGGGGGGGGGGGGGGGGGGGGTGAACCAGTGCGAACCCGGCTGAATCCCACCACTGCATACAACTATTTTTTATCAATACCAAATGGCTTAATACAGCTACAAGGTTTCTTTTCATGGAATTGTACTGCTTTGTGCGCCATATTGACCAGTTTGTGGCGTATCGTTGTGCACGCTTAAAATACATTGTCTCGTTGTGTTATTTTTGGACTTCGGCTTTGTACCGTCTGAATGCGAAAATTCCCCTAAGAGTCAATTTCCTATCGTTTTGTCAAGTAAAAAATTGTTGTATTCTATTGCGTGTTGGGCCATTGCTTGACGCCTTTACGTTCCTGGCTGTTATTTACCTACAATTAACCCGATTTTGAACTTGAATATGCCAGAAAGTTTCCAAACGTTGAAGTCTTGCATTATTATTTTATGCATTGTTGCAACAGGCACAATAAATTGAGCCTTATACGAACATTACTCGTTCAATAAACTATCCAGCAATCGTATCGTCGCTTTATGGGGGGGGGGAGTTGAAGTTTTGCATTAGTATTTTATGCATTGTTGCAACAGGCACAAGAAATTGAGCCTTATACAAACATTACTCGTTCAATAAACTATCCAGCAATCGTATCGTCGCTTTATAAGGCTATAACGAAAGTTATTTTCTACTTGGTGGTTGGCTTAGTGCAATTATGTCGCTACGATTATTTTACCGAGCGAAATAACCTAGACAAACACGAAACAACACAGTTGACGCTGAGCTTAATCATTAGCTTAAGAAAGTTTGGAAGTAACCTAACAAGAAACAAACAATGATTTCGGATATCATTCCACTATGATGTGAAAGTTTTACACAAAGCCCAGCTCTAAACTCAAAATACATACATAATTGATTGCCTGGCGTCGCATGCTAATCGAACTTTGGCATGCATGTCAATATACAACGTTTCCAGCGAGCGTTTAACTCATAGCTCGGCGTAACTTGGTTCATTTCAATGTTAAAAAAGCTAGCTTTTGACATGTAGCTTAGCTGGGCACCAAATTTCTTTCATTTTATATACTCAATTGTCTACAAATACAACATAGACCACATGGCAAAAAAAAATGTTTTTGTGATTCCTATTCTAACTTTTAATACCATATTCTCGATTTGTACATTAGCTGTTGCTGCCAGGTATAACTTTAACCTTATTGAGCTGCAATTGTAGCTTTTTTGTACCGACGTTTTCGAGGTCTTTTTGCAGGTACGAAAATACAATCGCAAGAAGAGCTCTGTAAGGTTAATACATCTCTAGCAATAACTAAAGGCAATATTTCGCCCTGCAACATGGAACAGACTATGGACTTCAAATTCTGCCCTTCATGAAGGCTGCAGCCTCCCTCGAATGTTGAAGCAACATGAAGCCGTGGTCGTGGTTGCATGTTTTTTTGCACTGTTCTGAAGCGAAACTGTTTTCTCGGTTGCTCCACTGCATCCTGCCTAGCGCTAAACGTGAACTGTTGGCTTCGTTTTTTACTATTCGTGCACAGCTGAGTTATTTTCGTCTTGCCACTTTAGGCTTCGGTCTAGCGAATACAAAAGAGAATTCTGTACCGAAATCCATTGAAGGTAGCCTGTACAGACGTCGACCAAGATTAGCTCCAGGACGCGCTCTTTACCTATTTACTATGCACTTTGTTTGTTATTCAGCAATGTTATTCAACCTGTGTGGAATTAAATCACAACAAAGCTATTTAAAAACATTTTATACTAAATTTGTTTATCTCAATCAAATTTTCTCCGTTAAAAACATCAATACCGGTTTCTGAACAGCGTTTTACCACATTAGATGTTATGCAAAATGGTTATCAAACCTGTGTGAGATGAAATTAGAACAAAGCTATATAAAAACGTTTCATACCTAAATTTGTTCAACTCACTCACGTGTGCTCTGATAAAAACATCAATGCCGGTATGTGAACAGTATATTTACCACATTAAACGAAGTTAACTAATAAAATAGTATGTTATTTCAATTTTTAACCCCCCATACGGACATTTTGCCCCTGATTCGCCTAGTTTCAGTTAAAAAATGGACCAGAACATTCTGCGCATAAATTGTTAGTGATTACAGCAAAACAAATACTCTTTTGCATTTTGGATTATGCGTAATGTATATGTGATTGATTGTTAGCGAATATTTTAAACGTTAGCCGCATGTGCAGCCCATTTATTGAATTAAAACAAATTCCCGCATTTTTTTGTTATTGGGGGAATTTTCTACCCACAATGCATTTTACCGCGCTTTCAACACACGATGTCGTTGTTAGAAATTGTCACGTTGTTGCCGAAAGTTCGCGAGAGAAGCGTGCTTGCGAATGTTTGGGGCAAATTAATAGCTATGTCTGTGTAAACATAATAGTATCCTGCAAAAAATGTTGCTAATATTACCACAGAGATAGAATCACAGTACGATAGAATGTTTCATGTCTGGTTAGTTGTTGTGCTGGAGTTTGTCTTTTTTGTTTAAATTTGTTGCGATTTTGCGTTTTGTTTGTAGTTAAACTGGTTGTGCTAGTTGAGTGCTTGTTTTGAAAACAAAACGTTTACTTGGTGTCAAAAGCAGAAAATAGTGTGTTAGCGTTTTATTTTGTCAACAAAATGAGTAAATTACTTAGATGTTTCAAAATGTTAGTAATATTTTTCCAAGTTGTGTGTTGCGTATTAAAAAGGGAATAGGAAGTTTTAATTTAGGTTTATACATTCCTATGCATAGATTTATGAAATATTAACTCCAACAGTCCTGTTTAACTCAGATAAACACTTAAACTCCAACGTTTCTGTTTATTGCAGAAGTTTTTTCTATTTTTATCTTTCTGTATCTTTTGTGAATTTGTCAAATTTTGCCATGAACATCAACTTTAATGATGATGAGGCTCACCCAAGAACACTGTAAGTAGCAGCATTGTAGCTAACTGCAATTGATTAAGTTTCTAATAAACTGTGCTGTATGTTTTAGGTATGTTGGGAACCTCGATCCTAAAGTATCGGAATCCCTTATTATGGAGTTATTTGGTGTGATTGGTCCTGTCAAAAGTTGTAAAATGATCCAAGACGTGAGTTGTTTTTTGCAGTAATATTCGAACATGTTGTACAAAGATTTAATGTTAATAATGCAAAAACATAATTAACTTTAAGCTGGAGACAGTGCACACTTTTTCGACCTATGAGGTCTCATCAGTGCAGCTGGTGACGAGACATTGACCATAATATGGTATATATATTATGGGTTAGTCTAGCTCTCTAATGGCTTTCCAGTTTGTTGGGAGTAACAGGGTAAATTATATAATTAACTTTAATGCTGAAAATGGCCTACAAAGGTGTAAAAGCAACGAACTTTGTTCAAACATTTCAGCAAATGGTCATGCCATCATCATTGAAAGGAAGGGCCACAGTCACACCTGTTTATATCCACTTGAAATTTAAAGATTGATAGAAAGGTGTTAACTTTGTATTTTTTATTGCAGCATCAAAATGGTGGAGATCCTTACTGTTTTGTTGAGTTTTGTGATCATGGAAATGCACTAAGAGCTCACGGAGCAATGAATCAGAGAAAAATCCTTGGCAAAGTTGGTTTACTTTCCAATATTGCAGATTTGTTCTGTTAACGTTTGAATAACTTTTTAGTTATATACAGTGGTGGAATTCAATATTTTTGTCAGCCGGTTCTATCACAAAAGTCATATTTTTTAGACGGTTCTGTTATAAAAAGTTCATTGACAGTAACCATCTCATAAAATTTCGTGAGACAGTTCTATATAACGAGTGTAAACCTGCTGGTTATATATGTGTCCTTAATATTCTACTGTAATTGATTCGAATGTAAAGATTTTGTTTCGTTGCAGGAAATTCGTGTAAATTGGGCAACAAGACCATCAGGAAAACGAGACACAAGCAGTAAGATTTGCTTATATATAATTATTTGTTTAAAACAAATCTAAACATTCCATTGTGCATGAGTGAAGTTTCTATATTGCAAGCATGGATAATAATTATGGGGAAATATAAGTTTGAAGAAAGATAAAATGATGGTAGACGATAAGATATTAAACTGTTGTTTGGTGAATGATGCAGCAAAAGTGCAATATTTGTTTTAAATATACATACAAATTTGGAATCCACTTTTGAAAAAATGTGGTAGTATAACTGCTAATCCTCCATTGCCAAACAAAAATATCATTATTTCCATATTTGTCAGTGAAGATCCCAGTATGAATATGTTTATCTTGTCAGTGAAGTGTTGTATAGTTTTTGAAACATTGGTAGAAACTACTTTATATATATATATACATATATATTGGTCTTGTGAGCTTTTGAAACATGTTTAACCACCAACCAAGTGAACAAGTTTCTTAAAAGTTACATGTTTTTCCTAGTATTTGCGTAACTATTTGCTTTCATGAAAAAGTGTAGTAAAACGATTGGAAATGTTTCCATTTTTGTTTTTTATTAAACTTTTTAGCTGTGTTTATGTGGTAGTATAACTGCTAAACCCCCATTGGTCTTGTGAACTGTTCAAGTGTGTTTAACCACAACCAAACATTTATTACATGATTTCAGAAGGTGCTGTTCTTGCAGGTCACCATCATATTTTTGTGGGTGACTTGGCTCCCGAGACGACTTCTGATGACTTAAAACTCTATTTTGGCAGAGTTGCTGATGTTTCGTAAGTTGGATTTTTTCAGCATCAACCTTTCGGAAGTTTGAACTAATTCAATAGGTTATTGATACCAGTTTTGCAATGTAGAATTTTCAAAAACTGAAAGCTGTCTTTCAAAACTAGCCCCAAAATCACCAGAACAAAATTCATGTGAAAAACAAAATATAAAGTCAAAATATACACAAAAAATTAAGCAGTATGTGTCGACATGTTAGGGGCAAAATTGACTGAAACATATTCTTGTATCAATCTGCCTAAAATCCAACCAGCAACTTTAGAAAACAACCTGCAAAAATAAAAATAAAACTGGCTTTATTATACTACAAAATCACCGTGCCATCAATGATACTAGAGACTGATACAATAGATTAGATGCCTATTGCTCAATAATGCTGTGCTGACAAAAAAAAATTAAGAACAATCATGCTTTTTGGTCCAATATTGTTTAGTAATGGGACGAGTACTTGGTACTCGGTATCGATGGTATCGAACGATTTCAGTGGTATCGATACTCGTACTCGGTATCGAAATATGTTGTCTCAGTTTTCGATACCAACGTGCAAGTACAGAAGGCCGATTTACACCATAAGAATACGGGCAAGTTATGCCAATATTTGCTTCGGACAGCACAAAATTGGAAAAAAAATCCGCCGGTTTACGTATATCTTTTTCGCTACCACGTGGAGATTACATTTTTCGGCATGTGCGTGTGTGGACCCCTGTACCCCGACCATGACAGAATTAGCCAATGATATACAACTAAGTACAAAACTACACTTAAGTACTCGGTATCGAAGGTATATACACGTGGTACTCGGTATCGGTACTCGCTTCAAGTCCCATCACTAGTATTGTTGACGTTTTAGACTTGGTGTTTTTAGTGGAATATTTTAGCAAGTTGTGTTTGTTTGTACAGAGATGCAAGAGTGATGAGAGACTTGACCACAAATAAATCAAAAGGTTATGGATTTGTTTCTTTTGTTCAATATCAGGTAATTATCAGGCAAAAAAGATAATCTCCAAAAACACCATCGTCACACACTTAAGTTGTCACAACAATAAGTGCATTTAATAATCTTGCAGTTCTTTTTTTGCCCCCCCACTGTATTCTGCCATAGTAAGTCAATTTTTTTGTGATTCTGAGAACTTTGACTATGAACAGATAAGCCAATTTGTTTGAGAAAAGCTTTTTGAAGTTTTTATATTCATATTTCAAACACGTTGGTTTAAGTTTATTGAGCTCATCTGGCAAATGTATTTTTTATTCTGCCGTTTCGACGTCCTATACAGGTCGCCTTCTTTAGGGTAAATAACACTAAATGCGTGTAGTACAGTGCACGATAAACAAAGGAAAAAATAATTAAATGCAAGCCTGTCACAACGCAACGGGGGGGGGGGTTTTCGACGTCCTATACAGGTCGCCTTCTTTAGGGTAAATAACACTGAATGTGCATAGTACAGTGCACAATAAACAAAGGAAAAAATAATTAAATGCAAGCCTGTCACAACGCAACGAAAACATTGCAAGATAACGAATAATTGGGCCTCTACATTACCAGAAGAGCTCTATAAACTTGATATCATGCCTGGTGGCAATAGCTTATATAAGTTGGTTGATATTATGCAATAGCTTATATAAGAAGTTGCACTTTTACGTCTCGTACCATTTGAGAAAACAATAGAGTTTTTACAACATTTCAGGATGCCCAGGACATCGTTGAAAAGAAGAAAGTAATTCCTGACGCTCTCCACGGGCGTCAAGTCCGTTGTAACTGGGCTGCAAGGAAGGGCGGGCAAACTGGTTCAAATTGTGAGTAAAAAGTTAAAATGACCCTGGTTGTGTAATCAAACATACAATTTGAATTAGAGAGTCATATCTTAGTTACCATACCATAAACAACTCATTATAATCATAAACATAACTGCTAAAGAACTGGTGTATAAAGAATACATCATGCAGACGTTTCAACAATCACTGTTGTCATCATCAGTACAGGTTGTCAATCGAGCTGTAGAACATGGTATGATGTATTCTATATACACCAGTTCTTTGGCGGTTATGTTTATGATTAAATTACTTTCCAAGTCCATGTACAGTGTTCCCAACTCATTATAACTACAGACATAACCAGTAAAATTGTCTGAAATAAAAACAGGTTATTTCACATCAATAAAAAGTTCAGTTTCTGTTTAACGTTGTATTTAAACAATTGTGTGTTCCGCTTAAACTGTGCTAAATATAAACAGATCTTTTTTAGTTCTGTTTTTGTGTTTTTATTATGGGTCCCCTTCTAGGAAGTTTGTCTAAGCACTTTTGCATGCAATCTTTGGTGGAATTAGATAAAACTTTTACACATGGTAGATATGGTCATGTAGATGTGCCACCTGCTTCAAAATATGTCATAGGGTTTGTGCAATGGCAAAATGTGCTGAGCCACCTTTCTAGTTTAAATTTGAATTACAAGTTTAAGAGGGGGGGGGGCATGTACTTTTAGCATGAAATCTTTGGTGGATTTAGATAAAACTTTTACACATGGTAGATATGGTCATGTAGATGTGCCATCTGCTTCAAAATATGTCATAGGGTTTGTGCTATGGCAATATGTGCTGAGCCACCTTTCTAGTTTAAATTTGAATTACAAGTTTAAGAATGTATAGTGTTTGATAGGTCAAAAAGCAAACATAAAATGTCGGTTCTAAGGAATTAAATTGTTCTGTTTTCAGTTTATGTTTTGATTGAAGAATGTATTCTAGTATTTGTAGTTTTGTCACCGAAACGCAAACAACATTAAATATGTATGTTGTGTTATTTGTTTAGTCCAAAAGCTTGACTACCAGACCGTTGTGTCCCAATCGAGTATGACAAACTGTACAGTTTACCTCGGAGGATGTATGTCAGGATTAACGGAACAACTGATGAGGGAGACCTTCGTTGGATTTGGCAATATTCTTGAAATCAGAGTATTTCCAGATAAAGGTTATGCCTTCATCAGGTATGTGAATATCTTGTTATCAGTAGATTTATGGTTTGCTTTAATAAAAGTTAATCAATTAACAGAATAAATCACCCAGTTTTTAATATATATGTTTTGCCCCAACAATAACAGAATGAAATGTAAGACTGTCACATGCCTAAATGCAGTGGCGCACGACCTTTTGCCATGATTTTTATGCAATAAACCAGATTATGTCATCTCTCAGATGACTTTTTCCTTATGCAATTAAACACATTATGCGATTAACCAGATTCACCTGTACATTCATGTGTTGCTATTTGAGAGTTTGCATGACTTGCTCCAGTATTACTGTATCTGCTGCAGTATGGAGGGGGGGGGGCGCCTTCATCAGGTATGTGAATGTCTTGTTATCAGTAGACTTATGGTTTGCTTTAATAAAAGCTAATCAATTAACAGAATAAATCACTCAGTTTTTAATATATATGTTTTGCCCCAACAATAACAGAATGAAATGTAAGACTGCCACATGCCTAAATGCAGCGGCGCACAACCTTTTGGCATGATTTTTATGCAATAAACTGGATTATGTCATCTCTCAGATGACTCTCTCCTTATGTTGCTATTTGGGAGTTTGCATGACTTGCTCCAGTATTACTGTATCTGCTGCAGTATGGACTAGATTACAATTGCAACTGGTTACATATAACTTCTAAAAGTAACTTCGTGGGCGGCACAAAATCTCTTGGAGGGCTGCATGTTTGACACCCCTGGACTAGATTATGATTGCAACTGGTATGCTTATCTTAATTCTCACATCTTCACAGGTTTGACAATCATAATGACGCAGCTCAAGCCATCACGGGGGGGGGGGGCTGCATGTTTGACACCCCTGGACGAGGTTACCATTACATCTTGTGTACATTTCTTAATTCTTACATCTTCACAGGTTTGACAATCATAATGACGCAGCTCAAGCCATCACAGCGAAGCACGGCTCCTGTTTGGAGGGTTACACGATCAAATGTTCTTGGGGTAAAGAGGGGGCTTCCCTGGGGCCTGGATCCAACCCTGGTGGAGGCTACACAAACGGGGTAAGATATCCATGCATCTTTGAATATTTCACCCTATAAACTGGATAGCAATATAGAGAGCGCCAAAATTACTAGGAGTCTGGCCTAATACCATCTAAATCAGGAACCATGTTTGTTTAAAAACCTTATAAAAACAACCAAAAATCAAAGTTTTAAGGTATTGGCAGAGAGTAAATCCACAAGAATAATTTAGTTGTATCTATTCACGTATATATCGGATTGGGGGGGGGGGGGGGGGGGGGGGGGGGGGGGGGGGGGGGGGGGGGGGGGGGGGGGGGGGGGGGGGGGGGGGGGGGGGTTTAGTAAACTTGACGATTTGCATTTGTTTATATTGTTCAGATTTCCCAACCTTCTATGGACAAGGGGGGGGGGGCACAGTGTTTTCGTTTCTCTGTGACATGCTTGCGATTAATTCTCTTTCCTTAGTTTATCGTGCACTGTACTATACACATTCATTGTTATTTACCCTGATGAAGGCGACCTGTATAGGACATGAAACATTGGTACAACGATACATTGCCTGAACACCTCTATATAGTCGATATTTTGCCTTGCAGCAACAGCTTATGTATATCTGATTGATTGATATTAGTAAACTTGACAATTTGCATTTGTTTATATTGTTCAGATTTCCCAACCTTCTATGGACAACATGAACATGAATATGAACCAGTGGTCACCGGCAGGCAATGACATGTGGAGTCAAATGGGACAGAACCAACAGCAACAATATAACCAGTGGACACAGTGGAGGTAGGTCAAGATTTAACACTTAATCACCTTGTTTGTTCGACTGTTGTTGCATGTGGGATTTGAGCAATATACAGTGAACCTTGGTTAAACAGGATTCGGTTAATACAGATCTTCGCCTAATTCGGACAAAACTTGATTTGTAATGAGGTACAAATGATTTGTGATCTGGTAAGATGTTAATTAATCGACATTTTTTGGTTCTAATGGGTCTGTATTAACTGACGTCCGACGTTTACTGTATCTTATGTAAAGTAATTAAACCGATATTTGAAAATTTTACTGGGAGTTTGCATTTAATACGCAGTTTGTTGGATATATGTGTGCCTGTGTAAGTGTTTGTGTGTCATGTGTACTGCTAAAAACATAATAGAATATGTGTAGAGGTTTTGTACATTTGTTGTTGATGGCTAAAACTTTGTGCCATTTTTGGTCAACACCAACCTTTCATGTTAATGCTCTGTACCTGACTGTGCATTTTAAGATTAGTATGGGCTTACATATAACAAAAGATTGCAGCAATACTGTAAGCTACAATAGACACTTTAGGGAGAGTATTTGATATCTTTTAGCATTGTAAATCTTTAAACCCGTGGAACTTTTTTATTGTCGGGCCAAATGAAATGAATTTTTTAAGTGTGTTAGGAGCCGCAAAAAAACGAGACTTTAGAAAATCGCTAAAGATTATTACCTTGAAAGCTAAAATCGCAATCTTTGATGGTTTTCTGAGGTCTGGTGGGAGCCGCAAAATAAGTGGTTGGGAGCTGCATGCGGACCTGAGAGCCGCGGTTGGAATCACTGCTTTAAATTGAACATGCTACTCTGGGATGCGAAAAAATATTTTTGCATGTTTAACATTTAAAACATTTTCATTCAGAAACCAAGGTCAACAACAAAACCCCTGGAACACTTGGACCCCTAACCAAATGGGGTCAAGTAACCCTTGGGGGGCCCCAAGTCAAAGTAACACTTGGGGAACCAACACTTCGAACCAGTCAATGCCACAACAACAACAACAGCAACAACAGCAACAACAGCAGCAGCAGCAACAACCACAGCAACAACAACAGCAACAACAACAACAGCCTAATCCATGGGGGTGGCCAACCATGGGCCAGCCTGGGGGCGATGGTTGGGGCACAGCTACAAGTCAGGGAAACAACCAGGGTGAACAGATGTGGTCGAACTCATGGTAGGCTGACTTTATCAACTTTTGTACAACATGTACTAAACTGAGAGCTTTCAGTACTCTTAAAATCAGTGGTGGGATTCAAATTTTTTTTTTTTAAGGTTTGGTTTGGGTGTCCGCTAAGTAGTTTTAAGAGACCGCAAGTGTTTCATTGAAATACCAAAAAATAGCCATGTTTGCTTTTTGGGAAACCGCTGGAGAAATGTGGGGGACCGTTTCGGTCCCCCAAAACACCTTGAAAAAAAACACTGCACGTGAATAGGCTATACCCATCAAGGGATCACATAGAAGTTTCTGGGGCCAAAGAGCAAGAAAGTTTGAGAAGCCCCGTCCTATACCAATTGCTGATGGTGTTTTATTGGGTTTTAACAATGTTCTTTTAATTTTATAGGAACAGCCAAAGTCTTGGAAATGTAAATCAAACAAACGGTGGAAATCCCAATGCACTCGTTTCAGGTTCGGGTGACCCTGGGAATCCCAATCACTCCCAATCCCAAGCCACCAACGGATTTGGACTTTAATTGATACCTAACACTTTGTTGCAGTTAGTACTAACATTTAGTTTTCGCAAAAACATACTTATCTGGTTCATCGAACGGTGCTAGACCCCCAACATACAGCAACTCAATTTTGTGATGTATTACTTGTAAATAATCATGTTTCGAAGGCAACTTCGAGAACTGCCAAGGACTTTTTGACCCTCCACGCGCTGCTAGGTCGTTACTTATTTTGGTTTTTAATGATTTATTTTTCAAAATTTGAAGTTCATTTTTATGACCGTTTGTCCACTTTGTGTGTAGGCAGTGTGTTATTGATAACATAAAACAGGCACCAGAACAATTACTATTGTCTCTTGCTTTTATTCTTACTACTTCAAAAGGCCAAGTAATTATTTATTGATTATATAAGCCCACACTGTAAAATACTTGGTTAGTTTGTTATTTCAGGTGTTTACGCAATATTTTTTCTTTCATTATCTTATCTAAATTTTTTCAGTTTTCTTTTTGGTTGTTTAAATTTTTTCATTATTTTCTCGCACATTTATTTAGTGGTTGCATCTAAGATGGGAATTGCATACGACGTTTGTGGCACCCCGTACCCCAACCAACCCGCCCCCCCTAATCCTTGCACATGTGCCTTTCATGCCCCCCCCCAAGAGTAGTGCGAAACTTTAATCTATGCCGCGAGTTTTAATTTCATCTTTATTTTTAAACATTTCAAGTTTTTTTCTTATTTGTGACCATACTGCCCTACACAAACCAACAAAGCAGGCTTTGAAGGCCTTTTGTAAATAAGCACTTGTAAAAAACGCCAGTGAAAAGGTTGGAATTGCTATAATCAAGTTTGGAGGTTCAGTTAGCTTTTGTTTGTTGTTGTTTGTTATTCTATTTTCTAGTACGTTTTGTTTCTTGTTTCAGATTTGTGTGGTAGTGCGCCTTGACCACGTCTGGCGCTGTTTTGTTTATTTCTGCTGAAAACATTTGGTTTCATGTCTTGAATTCTTTGAATAAAACAAGGTTTGGTGAAAGTGTGTCTCTGATTGTTTTCGGTATGTCCATCTGTCCCGTGCTGACAAAGCAATACTTAGGCTGAAATATCATGGGTGCCAACAGGCTCTAAACCTTTTTCCTTGCTGCACCCCTTTCAAATAACAAACCAATTTTCGCACCCCCTTCTGTAATTGCTTAAATAACAAAACCATTGCAATTCAATTAAATGATTCAGCATCCCCTAGGAACAGTTCTCGTACCGCTTGGGGGTGCTTGCACCCCTGGTTAAGAACTCCTGCTCTAAACTGATATATAAGGTGAAACGGTTAAGGTGAACAGTTCAGTCTGATTCACTACCAACCAATCTGGAATCAGCAATTTAATGATACACAAGCATAAATCAGAAACTATCTTTAGGTATTATTAAAGGGCAATGTTTGTCTCGGCTGAAATATGATGGGTGCCAACAGGCTCTAAACTGATCTATAAGAAGAAACAGTCTAGTGATTTACTACTGCTAACTAATCAGAACCAGCAATTTCATTACAATGAATCTTATCAATTTTTTCTGATAGTATAGGCTTCCCTGTTAAGCCAACGTCACTTTTAAAAAGTATATTTAGCTATCATTAAAGGGCAATGCACTGCGATATTAATAGAAAAATATTTTTTCTTCCCCTGTAGACAAATTAATAACAAAATAATCCCGACAGCCTCAACAATTCAACCCCAGTCGGGAGCAAATAAATTTACATGAAGCGTTGTGAATGTATTTAGCGGTTGGCAAGTGAGTTGTTTATTTATTTTTCAGCAATAGTTTGTCACAAATGCGTGCAACTTTACCTTTATTTAAATATTTCCGCGAAGGTAGAAAAGCACTTATCTTGTACGTTGCGCAAGGAAAGTATATTTTCTAATTGACACATTCTTTTACCTCAATAAATTTAACAGGCTTGCCTTAAAGTGATTTAAATGTTTTTCATAACTTGATATAATTTATAATATTTGCAAATAAACCCAAGTACCTGAGGACAAATCTGACATGCCGTCAAAGATAAATTACAGTGTTGTTGGGGCAACGGGTGAAGCTGATGGATATTCTGCAAAAAATCTGGAACATCAAAGTCCAACAGTGCCTGGCTGGCAAACGGCAAGGTATAGCTATATAAACTAAAATAAAACGAGTAAATGTGTGATTTTGTAGGTGTAATAAGTCATTTTTGTAACAGGTCACAAAATATAGTAGGAAAACATAAAGTATAATAGTGAAAGAATATAGCAAGGCCAGCACGCCAATTTTGGGGGGTTGCATGCGGAAAATTCGCACGAAAGGTATTTAATTGTACTGCCTTGACCTCTTGGGGGGGGGGGACCTTGCATGCGAACTTACGGGCTGTGCACGCGCGCATGCGGGACATGTTGAATCCGAGATCTCGTCGGGAAACAAAAAAATTTGCACGCCAAGTTTTGCGGTTTGCATGCGAAAATTTTGCACCAAAGGCATTTAATTGGCCTGTCTTGACCTCTTTTACTTGCTTTGTGCCTGCTAAAATTGGTCTTGCACGCGAACTTACGGGTCTTGCATGTGGCACGCGGGACATGTAGGTCCTGCACGCGCGAGATCTCGTCGGGAACTGTCATGTTCTGCAGACTGGTAGCAAGGAGTGTGTGGGTGTTTTGTTTTTATATATTTTTGTAATAGACAGACAAAGTGTTCATATTCTAACATATAGACTTACTGGTTTTAAAGGCTTTTATTTAATATATAAACCTGTTGGCACCTGCCTAGTAATTTTGGTTATAAATGGGTGAATTAAAGAAGTTGTAAAGCAAAAAGGTGACTGGATATGGCCTTTAAACGCAAAGTGTGGCTTGTGACAACATTAGGCTGGTTGAAAAAACATAAATGTAAAAAGCTCATAACCTGTTTTCACCTATGTTCAGGTTTTGCGTTTATCCACAAGAATTGATAGTTTGTTTGGAAGACCAAAGTCGGATAAAGAAACTACAATTGCTTGCTCACCAATACATGATTCCATCCAAGATTGAGTTTTTTGTCGGAAATAATCCAAATCCTGACAGCTTCAAAAGACTAGGGTGTGCATAAAGTTTTATGAAAACCTGTTTTTAAGCAAATTTCTTTGTAATATGTTTGTGTGATTGTAAAGGTATTAACCAGTAATTTCAGACCTATGTATTGTCAGCACTCCCTTGAAATCACCAATCCGTCTCTTTGACAAAGTATATGACTAATATTTCATAACCCTGTTGACTTGGCATTTCCCCACCTTATAGGTTAAGAACCATTGCTGTAAGCTAAAACTGTTTTTACTTTTTTTTTTCATTGGAAGTTGTTGCCCTTCGCATTGAAATAGTATTATATCATATAGTTTGGTGTTGTACCTTAAACTAGTTTCTCAAAAATTTTTAAGTCCATTTTCCGCTTGGTTTTCATAAAACAAACATACTTTTAGGTACATCTATTTGTCAAACAATGAGAAAACCGGATTCAAATCTCGTGAGTTGAAGTCAGTTCATATCGATGCAGAGGGGCGGTACATTAGACTTGTAATCCACAAAAATCATATCAACAAGTTTAATCTTTACAATCAGGTAATATACAGCTTGTAAAATGGTGGATACAATAGACCTTCTTTAATGCAACGCATGGTAGAAAAGCCTAGCCTTTTAAGTAATGTTCAAATATAATACAAACCTGTTTTAAATGTGTTTAAATTTTTCCATCTTTTGCTTGCCACTGAAGAAATGATTGAAATTAAATTTTGCTGCTTGGTGCAGGTAACCAGTTTTAAGTTATTTGTGTCATGAAAATGGATTAAGCAAGGGATTTTTTTCTGACAAAAATGAGCACACTTCCAATATGATTGATTTGCAGATTGGCATAATGGCACTAAATGCTATCGGTGATTCTTCACGAAAACCAGCCAAGAAATTTAACGGAAACAACACATTACCTGATGGATTGTCAGAAAAACCTGATTACATTTCACCAATGGACGATCTTGCTTTTGACATGTACCAGGTTGGGAGTTTGCAGAACACAGTTCTACTTACTAGGGATGGGCCCAAACTGCAAATGTTCCGTTTGGCCGAGCCCGCTTGGTGCAGGTTTTAGCTTTATAATGTCCCTTACTTCACCAGCGGCGTAGTTTTTCAGAGATGCGTTTTTCACCATCTAACACATTTTAAAAACATTCATTTTTGTTGTTGGATGCCCTTTCGAACACTAGTTTCGTATGCTAGCAGGGCATGAAAATGCATTTTTCATGCTCAGCAACTGCTTGCCCGAGCATCAATACCAGTGATGCTCGGTACCGAGTAATCGGCTCAGCCCATCCCCACTACTTATGTCTGATTAGTATTTATGAACCCTATTTTGCTTTTTAGGATCCTGAAGTTGCAAGTATCATACGACGATTGGATGCGCACAAAAAGAAAGCTGTTATTGGTTCGTATTTGCAATACTTCTCGCTACTTAGAGTGTTAAAATGATTTTTGTTGGAACTGCTCAATACATTTTAAGCCAGTAATTTTCAGCTGTGTGTCTTAGGAAGATTTAAGACTGCCGATTATTTGTAATAAAACTGCTGGAATAGCTATACCCATTTATGTTTTTTACTGCGTTTGTAATATACACTCGTTAATGTTTTATACACTGGTGACCAGCAAAGCTGTGGCCTAACTTTAAGTGTGTTAAAGACTTTATTCGGTGTGACACTGTTTAGGCAAACATTTAAAAATTATACAGCTGTATATAATTATTTATAATAGTCATAATGCATAAAATGATTTTATTTTAGAGGAAAACTTCGATGTCGCAAAGCGAATGAAACAAGCGATCGCTGATTTACAAAAAGTCGGAGAAAAGCTAGCAAGGTGTGTTAACGTTTTTACTGGTTAGATTTTACAGCGACCATATTTGTTTTACATTGTTGTACTTGCACTGTACTGTGGCTCAGACTGTTTACTAATGTAATGTAAATATTTGAAGTGTAAATTTACTGTAGCAATGCAAGTTAGTAAGGTTTTGTTTGGGCAGGCTGTAGGTCACAAATTTGAAGGGTTTGTTATTACTGTATTAAAATATACTGTTTTATTGTGTTACTAAAAAGTGTGAGGACTTCTTTAGTAACAGTACACGCTGTGGCCACACATTTATGCACAGCATAGATTTTCATGTGTCTGCGCATACACGCAAGCTCACTGAGTACACTGTGGACCACTGTGAGCAACATCACACACTGTAGCCACGGGGGGGGGGAGATGTAGGTCACAAATTTGAAGGGTTTGTTATTACTGTATTAAAATAGATGGGAACACTATACACGGACTTGAAAACGAGTTTAATCACAAACATTACTGCCAAGGTACTGGTGTATATAGCATACATCGTTCAGACAGTTCGACAATCTCTGTTGTCATCATCAGTAAAATAGATGGATTTATTGTGTTACTAATAGGTGTGTCTGTACAGTAAGGACTCGTTAAGTAACAGTACACGCTGTGGCCACACACCAGTTTGTGCGTAAAACACATTTTGATATGTCTTGTCAAATACACAAGCTCCCTGAGTACACTTAGGACCACTGTGGGCAACATTAGATGTGCACGCTATGGCTGCACGGGGGGGGGGCTGTTTATGCGCAGCATAGATTTGCATGTGTCTGGGCATACACGCAAGCTCCCTGAGTACACTGTGGACCACTGTGAGCAACATCACACACTGTAGCCACACATTAATATGCAGCATAGATTTTTATGTGTCTGGACATATACATAAGCGTACTGAGTACACTGAGGACCACTGTGAGCAACTTTAGATGTGCATGCTGTGGTTACACACCAGTTTATGTGCAGCACAGATTTCATTGTGTTTGGATGAACAATTTGCTGTTAGATCTTGTTTCCACAAGACTACTGTTAATTTGCTGTTACAAGACTAGATGTCCTGGTGGGGGGGGGGGCCATACCACAAGACTACTGTTAATTTGCTGTTACAAGACTAGATGTCCTGGTGCACAAAGAACGTAGAGTATATCTGCCAAGTAAGTTTCTAAATACTTTTCAAGATATGAGCTTGACAAAAGAAGAGCTGTGGAAAATGAAGATTATGATCTTGCAAAGAGTAAAAAAGCACAGATGGAGGAATACAGACTGAAAGTTTATCAACAGTTACAGAAGCATGATTTATTAGAAGATGCTGGAATTATACAACGACAACCTGAACATCGCTCACCAATACATCAAGGTCAGTAATAAACTGTTTCAAATAAAATATGCAACTGTTTTGTGTTGTACGATGTTCTTATAGGTTTCTCAGTGTTAATAATTTTAATACAGGTCTTTCCCCCCTACATTATGTACATAGTTTTTTAATACTCAGGAACACTATCCACAGACTTAAAAAGTAATTTAAACAAAATATAACTGCCTGAGTAGTTGTGTATGAAGAATACATCATGTAAATGTTGAAATGTCCATTTTCTATCATCCACTGTACTACCCACATTCAGTGTTATTTACCCTGATGAAGGCAACATGTATAGGACGTCGAAACGTGGTACAAAAATACTTTGCCGCCAGAAGAGCTCTATAAATTTTATGTTATGTCTTTTTATTTAAAAAACATAACTGCCAGAGTTCTTGTGTGGATAGAATACACCATGATGTTAAAACGTCCTTTATTTATCGTTCGCTGTACTACTCATTCAGTGTTGTTTACCCTGATAAAGAGACCTGTATGGGACATTGGAACAGTGGTACAAATACTTTGCCGCCAAAAAAATTTTTATGAAGTTGATATTATGCCTGTCAGCAAAGGTTTATATAAAATACATGTTATACTTTTTCCCCTAGAAATTGGTACATCCCCATTTCGTGACCAGACCCCCCATGAAGCAACCCCACAGCCACATGTCCCACATGAAGACGTAATATCGCCCAGAGATGCCTCTCCACAATATTCAGGGGGGGGGGGGTATGAAGTTGATATTATGCCTGTCAGCAAAGGTTTACATAAAATACATGTTATACTTTTTCCCCTAGAAATTGGTACATCCCCCTTTCGTGACCAGACCCCCCATGAAGCAACCCCACAGCCACATGCCACACATGAAGACGTAATATCGCCCAGAGATGCCTCTCCACAATATTCAGACGTCGCCTCACCAAGAGCTGTTGAAGAGGTGAGATAAATATGTGGTTGGTCTGATGTAGGCTCATGTGGTGTGATAATTCAACAATCACTTAGCCAGGGTACTTCAAAACAATGCTTTGCCTATTCATTGATGTAAGTCCATTATTTCTAAATGATTCGCCCCAAGGCCCTTGAACCCTTGAATGATGACAAATTTCATTTCACAAGATGTTCCTTTAGTTTAATGGTGAAAATAACAGCCCAAATAGACGTAAACAGCGACATGCTTTGTTTTTCAAACATTTCTGCAAATACTTATGCCATCATCAGTGTGCTTCACATAAAATAAAGATAAAAAAGGTGCCAAACAAGCGTCACTTCGTGTATTTCAATAAAAAGTTGTTCGTATTTAAATATAAAACACAAGATTGTAAATGGGGGGGGGGGGGGGGGGGGGGGGGGGGGGGGGGGGGGGGGGGGTGCTTCACATAAAATAAAGATAAAAAAGGTGCCAAACAAGTGTCACTTCGTGTATTTAAATAAAAAGTTGTTCGTATTTAAATATAAAACACAAGATTGTAAATGCTATTGTGCTGCTTCCTAAAATGCACAAGCATAATACAAAAATACCTGAGTTTGCGCATAGTTTAGCTACACAGTTTTCTGTTCCTGTGACTGTTTGTGTAACTGTTTTCAAATAGACTTATTAGTGAGGATTTAATAAACAAAGCCATCACCAAAAATTTACCATGATCATTAATTTTGATTTTATTTGTTATAACTAAAAAATTACATAAGCTCTTATGTTTATCTTAAGTCTCTAGTCAAAAGTTTCACAGGCGAAAGTTCAGAACATAAAAATTTCTATGTGGACAAAACTTATGTTTCTTTTATCATCCAAGTTATGTTTTCGAATATTAACCACTGACCAATTGACAGAGAGATGTTACTCCAATTCCTGTTGAAACTCAAGTGAATTACGATGAAAAGGTGATTCCTGCGTTGGCTAAAGATGCGAGACAAGACCCGTTCATTGAAGAAGTAAGTTAAACAAACAGTTGAAATAATTTCAAACATTTTATTGATGTGTATGCTTACTATAAAATGTGGGTAGAGTTTTGTTTTAGGTTAAGTTGAGTTTAAGTTTTGATTTTTTGGCGAAATTGTAGCTGCAAATACGAGCCTAAATATTCACCTAACCGGAATTAGCTGTGCAAAGTTGATGTGTTATAAAATGCAAAAAATCAGAGAGCACAATTAAATCAAACAAAAATCTATAAATTCACTGTTTATCAGTTTTACAAAAAAACAGTGAATTTTCTTACACCTAAATTTGTTTTACAATTTTGTACTGGTAAAGCTTCTTGCAATGTTAGCTTAAGGACATAGACCTTCCTTATTATATGATATCATTTTGAACAACAAAACCTTTTTGAACAAGTTAATGTTGTTTATGTTCAAGTAAGGCAGTTGGGGTTAACAATAGAGCTAAGATTAAGTTACAAACAGCTGATCAAGTCTAAAGGGAATTGATATGAGACAGCTGTGTATTTAGTCACTGCTCTTACACATTAAGAATCTGACCCTTATACATATGAGCACTGTACCACAATACAACGGTTGTTATACATCTCCCATTTATCTGATATAATAAGTTATAAAATAACAAAGGCTGTAGTTTAAGGTCCATGAAAAAATCCATTATTATTGTTCCTTGTGTTATGTTTGGTTGAAAGGCAAGGTTCAGAAGGCCACTGTTTTAGTTTTGCTTTGTATTCCAGTATTCCAAATTGGATAATGTTTTTGTCCATCCCTAATTATCCTTCTCAATTACTGCTTATATTTATGTCATGAATTTACATGCACAATATGTACATGCGAAACAAACTTGTACCCAATTTAAGTCAAAATGCTAGAAGGCAAATGGTTGAAAAAAAGAAGGCGACGTTTTTTCGATAATTTAAACCAAACCGTTTTTTCCAGTTTGCATCACCACCCCCCGGGGCTTCCCCTAACAGACCAGCTGGTGTGCCCAGTGAACCGGAACCAATGTCCGAGCGAAATATCAGAGAAGCTGCTTCCGTCATCGATGTTTTTGGATTACCCCTGGTACCAAAGAGCTTCGTATTTGTATTTCTAACATGGTAATGTTTCCTATAATTTTGAAGGTGTCTTGCCATGGAACTGCTGCATATTTTCAAATGAGCCATGTTAGAGCAAATCAATTTCTCTGTAAAGCATTAGCAGTGCACAACTTATTATATATATCAAAACTTATATTTTTATACACTGAATTTATCAGGAAATTCTAGCATAATTTTTAAATTTACAAACTGAAATTCTTTGCTAACAACAAACTTTGGATTTATTTTACTTGATTGTGATTTTGTCACTTAAACATGAACTGCTTAAATAAGTTAAGTGTACACCCTATGTATCTAAATTGAAGTAAGTTGCTCACAATGTTGCATTACAGGTTTCTGGTGCTTATTCGAAGACTTGGTCGTTTCGTGAGGACGCTCTCCTCGCTGTTTACAAATTACTCACAAGTGCTCCTGACACAACTTCTAAAGAGGAGGGGGGGGGGGTGTCATCGATGTTTTTGGATTACCCCTGGTAGGTTTTCTATTTGTTATTTCCAACTTAATAGCTGAGCTAAGTATATTTTGCTTGGTAACAAAAAGAAAAAAAAAACACAGCTACGGTCAAACTTCGATACTATGCCACCCTTTGGGACCGAGAGAAAGTGGAATAGTATCGAGGGTGGCATAATACCGAGGGTCGGTTGTAAAAATAGCCGGGGGGGGGGGTTGCATTAAAAATTGTAATTGAAAGTGCATTAAAAGTAACACTTACAAACTTTATCACCTAAAAATGAGTTTTTGTGTGCTTCTTTGATCAGAAATTTCCTGTAAGTAAATATATGTACGTTTCAAAATTGATTATAGTGTATGTGCAATGGCAAAATGTGATAAACCACCCTTCTAGTGTAATCAAACATTTCTTCCTAGTAAACCTAGTCTGCATTTCACATTCTTGAAATCAAGACAATTGCCTACAATGTTGTATTTCAGGTATCTGGTGCTTATTCGAAGACATGGTCGTTTCGTGAGGATGCTCTCCTCGCGGTTTACAAATTACTCACAAGTGCTCCTGACACAACTTCTAAAGAGGAGTTAAGGACCAATCTTAAAGCTGCAGTGTTCCTCATCAGAAAAGCAATCAAAGGTAATGAAGCTTTCTGACCAAAGTATTGCTCTTCCAGCAGTTTTTATTGTATATATAAGCTATAGTTGAAAGTTCTACTTGTTTATAAGTTATTACTGCCAGGCATAATATCAAGTTTGTAGAGCTCTTCTGGCGAATGTAATTTTATTCCGACGTTTCGACGTCCTATACAGCTCGTCTTCATTTCTTTATCGTGCACTGTACTAGTCGCATTCAGTGTTATTTACCCTGATGAAGACGACCTGTATAGGACGTCGAAACGTCGGAATAAAATTACATTTGCCAGAAGAGCTCTACAAACTTAATTGTATATAATCGATGCATATCTTGCTATGCCATAACCTGATAAATACATCTTGTATGGGACATTGAAACGTCGATTATTTACAATAAAACTGCTGAAAGAGTAATACTTGTTTATACATTTAAGCCTGGCAGCAATGGCTTATTTAGTTACTGATAAGTTGACAATTTGGTGAAGTTGGATATCTCATGTTAAAACTGATTGCTTGTTGAATATCAGCCTATTTGGGTTGGGTTGTCACATATTTATATATTGTTGGTAGCAATGAGGGGGGGGGGTTGTATATAATCGATGCATATCTTGCTATGCCATAACCTGATAAATACATCTTGTATGGGACATTGAAACGTCGATTATTTACAATGCTGAAAGAGCAATACTTGTTTATACATTTAAGCCTGGCAGCAATGGCTTATTTAGTTACTGATAAGTTGACAATTTGGTGAAGTTGGATATCTCATGTTAAAACTGATTGCTTGTTGAATATCAGCCTATTTGGGTTGGGTTGTCACATATTTATATATTGTTGGTAGCAATGAGTTGGTCCATATAGTTGTACAGTAAACAGTTTTTGGTAACTATGTTGAATGTTAGTTTAACTTTGATAGCATTGATATAGAGATTTTAAAGTTAAGTTGGTACAGAACGGTACTAGGCAATCCAATGATGTTTAAAATTTGTTAATATTTATATTTATTGCCTTATGAGTGTTTATATTTTTAGATAAAGTTCATGCAGTCTTCCATGCTGCTTTGAGACTACTTGAGTTAATACTTGTTGATTTTATTCCGAAACACAAACTCGGAAAAGCCGAAACCACTCATGCAGTAAATAGAACTCTTCCAAATCTTATTCAAAAGACGGCAGAATCGGTGAGTGGAAAACATCCTCTGTGATCTACAGGATATTATACTACATATGTATCATAAGTACCAATGGTGGGGTTCAGCCATTTCTCACCGGTTCTACAGAACCATCTCATGAAATGTTATGAGATCAGCAAACCAGTTAGCATGACAAAATATTTGAATTCCACCACTGAAAGTTTGAATCTCACCACTGGTTTAATGAGATCGGCGACCCGGCTGACAAAAAAATTGAATCCCACCACTGGTTTCGACCCTTAAGATCAGTGCAGCTGGTGACAAGAGATATGCTGTATTGGCTGGGGGGGGGGTTTGCGCTCGTAAAAGTGTGAAAGGGTTTAATGTAAAACTTGTTTGTAAAAAATACTTTGTGCATCTCATGGCACCTCAGACCTAGCTTTACGTTTACTTGTATAGCAGGGATTTGATTCTAATTGTTGCAAATAAGGACTCAAATCAAAAACAAACACATTTCTTAGAAATAAGGACAAATCCCAGAAATAAGGATGGTATAACAACCCTGTGTATAACATTTCGGGGGGGGGGAATCTAATATTTATATTTATTGCCTTATGAGTGCGTATTTTTTTAGATAAAGTTCATGCAGTCTTTCATGCTGCTTTGAGACTACTTGAGTTAATACTTGTTGATTTTATTCCGAAACACAAACTCGGAAAAGCCGAAACCACTCATGCAGTAAATAGAACTCTTCCAAATCTTATTCAAAAGACGGCAGAATCGGTGAGTGGAAAACATCCTCTGTGATCTACAGGATATTATACTACATATGTATCATAAGTACCAATGGTGGGGTTCAGCCATTTCTCACCGGTTCTACAGAACCATCTCATGAAATGTTATGAGATCAGCAAACCAGTTAGCATGACAAGATATTTGAATTCCACCACCGAAAGTTTGAATCTCACCACTGGTGTTATGAGATCGGCGAACCGGCTGACAAAAAATTTGAATCCCACCACTGGTTTCCACCCTTAAGATCAGTGCAGCTGGTGACAAGAGATATGCTGTATTGGCTAATGTACCATCTAGCAGTTTATTGGCATGTATATATAATGTGCAATATTTATAAAATAATGTTTTGGGATTGATGTATACATTCAAGGCTGAACTTTAATTGCTATAAAGTTGTCTAAATTTAAGATTTTTAAACCTTTTGTATAATTTATTTTTTTACCTTGTTTTGCGCTTGTAAAAGTGAGAAAGGGTTTAACTTAAAACTTGTTTGTAAAAAAATACTTTGTGCATCTCATGGCACCTCAGGCCTAGCTTTACGTTTACTTGTATAGCAGGGATTTGATTCTAATTGTTGCAAATAAGAACTCACATAAAAAACAAACACATTTCTTAGAAATAAGGTCAAATCCCAGAAATAAGGATGGTATAACAACCCTGTGTATAACATTTCAAACAATATATACATACAGTGTTTTTTTAAGGTGCTTTTCAAATTTCTCCAGCGGTTTCCCAAATAAGCAAATATGGCTATATTTTGGTATTTAAATGAAACACTTGCGGTCTCTTAAAACTACTTAGCGGTCACCCAAACCAAACCTTAAAAAAAACCTGTATACATATATTGTGTATTTCTCAAGAAAAACTGCTTTGATTGAATGTTAAAAGGAACTAAATAGGCTTATGTAAAGTAATTGTGCAATTCTGTGATTTCATTTTTGCTGTTTGCCACAGAATTTACTAAAACTGAACAAATTTTAATTTTTGACGGTTCTTTCCAAGGCTGCTCGTTCAAGAGAGGCTGCAATGGAGTTTATTATTCGCATGAGCGAGTTTAACATGGTCCACCAACTTCAGCTGGTTCCGCAGCACACCACTCCTCCGTTTAAACGAGATATGGCCAACAGACTTGCTCTAAGTCGGATGGAATTAATTGAACATCAGCTGGAAAAGTTTGGTAAAATAAGCTTTTGTTCGTTTTCTTTGCAGTTAATCTTGTTTTGCGCTGTTAAAAAAAGTAAAACATAATTAAACTGCTTTGTTTTAATAAAAAAAAATTACAAACAGCAGCACATATGATAATACCACTATATTCTAATTTCAATTACGTCGTAAATAAAATGAATGCCAAAAACCTAATCAGATGTGTTAAAATATGAATGTTATTCAAGGTTATTTATCTACAATGTATCTACAATATGTAGATTCTACATGCTGTTTCGAGGACATGAAATTGTGTTGAATTATTGTAAAATAGTCAATGGCTATTAGGTTTTTATATTCATGGGGGGGGGGGTTTCGTGCTGTTAAAAAAAGTAAAACGTAATTAAACTGCTTTGTTTTAATAAAAAAAAATTACAAACAGCAGCACATATGATAATACCACTATATTCTAATTTCAATTACGTCGTAAATAAAATGAATGCCAAAAACCTAATCAGATGTGTTAAAATATGAATGTTATTCAAGGTTATTTATCTACAATGTATCTACAATATGTAGATTCTACATGCTGTTTCGAGGACATGAAATTGTGTTGAATTATTGTAAAATAGTCAATGGCTATTAGGTTTTTATATTCATACATTTGTGTGATATTCCTGTTTTGTTTAAAATACTAATACTTATCACACACACAATCTTTTACTTTTTGGTTTTTGCCTTGTTTTGCAACAATGAACTGGAAAAATTTGTCAATAAATAAAATACAAAGTACTAAACATTGTATTATCATGGGCCATTAATCTAATGATTTTCTCTTGGTTGACGGTTCAAGGGTGAATATATCTGCAATAGGTCACAAACTGTCTTATAAAAAATCTCAATATATTTCAGGTTTGGAACCTCCTGCCATGTCGTTGGACGCTGTTATGAAGTTTGCAACTCCTGCCCTCGAACATGCTAACGGTGCAGTTCGAGACAGTGCAACTCGGATTATATTTATGTTGTATAAAAAAGTTCGACTACCTGTGAAAAGTTACCTACCGAAAGACGACAATAGGACAAGAAAAAATCCCTTGTACAGGTTTGTGCTAAATCTATTTTGGAATATGGCAATCAAACCATTATATGGTTAAGTGTGCAACATTTTTAGAGGTTTGTATAAAATGCTTACAGCAGGGGTGCACAACCTTTTTGCTTGACAGCAGATCCCTAATTTCACCAACGGCCGCCAATTGTTTGTTTGTTTTTGTTTTAATATTACTGATATTATTACTGTAAATCCGCCACCTTGCATTTTTAAGAAACTCTGCGCAGGTGGTTTATGTGATGAAAAGACCATGTTTTAGTAGCATCTAGTGGCACTTTTATACCTATTATTATGGGTCCCCTTCCCTGAAGGGGACACATATTGATTTGGGGGGGGGGGGGGGGGGGGGGGGGGGGGGGGGGGGGTTAGTAGCAACTAGTGGCACTTGTATACTTATTATTTTGATGTATCATCAAGTTGTAATAGTAAAGTTTGCGAAAACTCTGTTATGTAGGTTTGCAAGTTTGTTTACTTTTGCTTCACTTAAAATAACGATATCTATAGATGGTCATTATCATGTCAGCAATTTTTGAATGTAATTTCATCTAGAAACCTGTTTGATGGATTCGACCGATTGGACGGGAAACCGACTCAGGGGGGGGGGGCTTTATGAACATGTACAGCTAAATAAGACACCGCCGGTGACGTAAGAGACCTTGTAGAGCTAAAACGTAGAAAGGGGATTTTTGTGACATCATAATGCACCGAGCATTAAAGTGAGATGCTCGGTGCTCGACCAAACAGAACATTTGCAGTTTTGGCACATCCCTAACGATTTCTATAGATGGTCATTAAGAATTTTCTGCTATTTAGTTCAAGTAGGCAAACTTACAAGCAATATAGTTTTGTAGACAAATGTAACCACAAACATCTGAAGACATGCTAGCGTGCAAAGGCAAATGTCTTGTCACCAGCTGCACTGCTCAGATCTTATGGGTCGAAACAGTCTGCACTGTCTGCGGCTTAAATTTAATAATAGCTTCGTGCTTTTTTTGCAATTATCTTATTTTATCCTACGCTTGTTTCACACCTTTTTATCATTGCTTCATGCGACTCAATATATAAACGGGTGTAACTGATGTGGCCCTTCATATCACTGATGAAGGTATTTAGCATTTGCCAAAACCTTGTTGCTTTTTACATCTATTTGGTTTATGAGCATTTTAAAAAAAAATTTCTGTTAGAAACCTGTTTGATGGATTCGACCGATTGGACGGGAAACCGACTCAATCTGAGATCAGATCCCAGATGCAAGCGAGAGCCGCAGAAGAGGAGCGACGGAAGAAGAAAGAGGTAAATCAAGTTGTGTTTGATTAACATCAACTCCATTTTGCCAAGCTTTCCCTTGTGCTTGACTGAAATATGCAGTTGGCCAGAAGGCTATAGTTTGGGATTTAATGTGTAATAATACTGGATTGTAATCAAGTTCATAGAGCTCTTCTGGCAAATGTATTTTTATTCCGACGTTTCGGCAGCCTATACAGGTCGCTCTCATCAGGGTAAATAACAAGACCTGTATAGGACGTCAAAACGTTGGACTAAAAATACTTTTGCCAGAAGAGCTCTATAAACTTGATATTAAGCCTGGAAGCAATAGCTTATGGGGGGGGGGCATACTTGAAAGTTACATGGAGCATTGGTTCTCATCATAAGATATTTTTCTGAATGTTCAGGTTGAAGAACTGGGGGGGGGGGTACTGGATTGTAAAGTATTTGCATTTATAGTTGCTAGGTTTGAGAGACAGCAAGGTTAACTGATTGTTTTGGCACAAGGCTAGAGCATGATTAAAAAATGATGGCAAACCATAAAATAAAATTGCTTTGTTGGGGGGGGGGATACTGGATTGTAAAGTATTTGCATTTATAGTTGCTAGATTTGAGAGACAGCAAGGTTAACTGATTGTTTTGGCACAAGGCTAAAGCATGATTAAAAAATGATGGCAAACCATAAAATAAAATTGCTTTGTTGGGGGGGGGGGGGGGGGGGGGGGGGGGGGGGGGGGGGGGGGGGGGGGGGGGGGGGGGGGGGGGGGGGGGGGGGGGGGGGGGGGGGGGGGGGGGGGCATTGATATACAATTTGTATGTTAATGGCTGAAAACTACGATGAGTACTTAAAACAAAGTTGGCATTGTAAGATTGTACAAACTTATGAGTTATGAAGGTTCACAACCAAAATTATTCCAAGTTGTAAAGTTGTGTGCTTTTTGGCACTTTTCTGTAAATAACCAAAGTGTTAACATGACACATTTGATGCTTAACCAAATAATACAGCCATATTTATGGCCTATATCTTTCCTAATCTTTATCTCACTTTAAAACCATCAGATTTTTGTGGGCTACATTTTTATAATACTGACACTAATCCTCTGATGATATACCTATGGCGATTAAACATATTTGTGTCTGTGTTATCAGGGTGTGCCACACGATGGCAGGCAAGGAAAGAAAGCAGCGCAACGAAACCCTCCACCACCCCAACCAGGTAATACTTGTGCAAAGATCAATCCATCACATAAGGTTGGTTTGTTTGGTAATAAATACTTTGTTTTGTTTTTTAGAACAAGTTGATCCAAATCAAAGCGTTCCAAATGACGACTCGTTTCTGGACAAGTAAGTTTCAAAAATTTATTTGTTTATTGCAATGTTATATGTGATAAATGTTCATGCTATTATATGTGTGTGCTCTGGTATAAAAAAAACTATCCAAGAACTCTTCTCAGTGTGTTAACCTGCAATTGTGCATTGGAGTAAGAATGTTTACAAACAAAATAGGAGGTCAATTGCCAATTGGTAGCTTTGGTATAATATGCATATCTAGAATGCTATTTAAAAATCTTTCATGGTTTTTGTATGAAAATGATTGCTTTATGTGTTTAATTCCCAGTACAAACGCTGGAGCTTCTATCCGGCTTTTTCATTCTGTTCACTTCTTCAGGCAAATAAGAATAAAGTTGAAATTAAGTTGTTGTTTTTAGATAATTTTTTTTATTCTGCCGTGAGAAAAAAAACAACTAAAATTTTCAGCTGTTGTACACACACCTTGTTTGTTTATTGCAGCATGTGTATTTTCTGTGGCGAAAGAGACGAGGGATTTACAGAGGAGGGTTTAGATTTACATTACTGGAAGCAATGTCCGATGTTAAGAAGATGTGAACACTGTAAACAGGTAAATTACTGTTGCTGACATACTCACAAGCTCTTGATATTCACATGTACAAGAAGGACAGTGGTTTCCGAGCTAGGGTTTGCTGATTTAAAGGATCTGTATGATAGTTTGAGGGGTTTCATGACTGCGAAAGCTGTAAATGCATTTTAAGCTTTTGAAATGGTAAATTTATGTGAGGATTGGAAAGAGTTAGCAAATATATAATGGGCCAAAACCAGTGGTGGGATTGAGTCGGTTCGTACTGGTTCTATAGAACCGTCTCACGAAATTTTATGACATCAGCGAACCAGTTAGAATTACTGGTTACTGTCAATGGACTTTTTGTAACAGAATGGGCTGAAAAATATGCCTTTTGTGATAGAACTGGCTGACAAAAAATTTGAATCCCACCACTGGCCATAACTACTAAACGTTTGTAACCACTAAAAGAAAAATAGGAAACTTGAGCTACCAACAAGAATTTTTAGAGCACCCCCCAATTATCCATTTATTCTTGAATGTTTCATTAAAAAATAAAATGGCCCCAGTAGGTTGGTGGGTTCCATTTGAGTAGTTAGATTTCTAGTTTGTTAATAATGTTGATACCTTCCTCAAAAATTACCTTGTGTTTATATAACCAGGTCTTGCCCAATTTATGGACAATAAAAACTGTAATATTGAACAGTCTAGTGCAGGGGTCAGCAACCTTTTAGGCGACGTGTGCCAATTTACTTGTTGTTTCTATGTGTTAATGACCTCGCGTGCCAACGTTTTTTTAAATAATGGTGGTTCATGCCAGCTGATATCAATAATAGGGAGAAAGCAGAACATTTTGTGCATGTAAGGCTGAATTTTAAGACAATGGGGGGGGGGCATGTTAAAAACTAAAAACAAGCAGTGTAATAGTTTAAATTGTTACTTCAATATAAACACGAAAATCGGTTGGCGTGCATGAAAAACCACCTCGCGTGCCAACCTTGGCATTGCCGACCCCTGGTCTAGAGTTTTTTTATTTTATTTTGGTTTGGAATTATTTGTGATAGTTAATTCATGAAATGATAACTTGTGTTTACATTACCAGGTTGTGGAAATATCGGGATATAACGAGCATCTCATAACCGAGTGTGATCGAAAAAACGACTTTGGAAAATGCCCGAGATGTACAGAGTCAATTCTTAATCAAGATCTCCAAAAACATATCGCTGACAAGAAATGCACAGGTAATGTTGTTGTTGTGATTGAAATACAGTTTCCTATTGTTAAGCTAACCACTGGGTAACTACACTATTCATTATGTCACTTATTAATGTTACTGACACTTTTGAAAGGCAATTTTCTAGACCTGACTTTCACATTGAAATTGCCAATCCTGTTTAATGATGAGAATAATGGCCAAGCGTATATTTGGGCTCTTATTTTCATCATTAAACTTATGAACAGATCCGTATATAGTGTTTCAAAGTACATAGACAATCTTGCTGATTTAAATAACCTTTTGAAGTTGCCGCTTTTTATCTGGAAATTCTGATACATGCAGATTTTGCAGATGCATTTGTCTAATCAGTGGTACTCAATCACGGCCCATGAGCCAACAGGTGGGGCATAAGCAGTATATAGGGGAGCCACGGATTTAGGCTGACTATAAACGCCCACAAAAAGTCAGTGAGCCTTTTTATTTAATTATTCTCAGAATTAAATGTGTGTTACAAATGATTCTATTTCTAATTTATTTGACTATTTTCCCACACTATTTGTACATATTGAGGTTTAATTTTAGCAAAATAGTTATCCGGATAGATCATGGACTTAACAGTTTAGTTGAATTTGCAACTGGCATTTTTGGTGAGGGGCCACAGGTCTTATGGGGTTATTTAAAGTGGGTCACGAGGCCCATAAGTTACTTTTAAGTGGGCCACAGTGCTGTAAAGGTTGAGAACCACTGATCAAGATTGACTAACTAATTAAAACATGAAAATGTTTTAAATGACTTGATCTGTATAATGTGACATACCTGTGTCGCTAACTAAGCCAAGCAGAATTTGTTTGCCTACTTATGCTCTATGAATTTAACATTCATATTAAAGCTGTACAGAATAAGACTTCTAAACTAATTTGTTTATCTCTATAGCAACGACTGAAGGTCAGCAGGAACACTGTCCATTGTGTCATCACAATATCGTACCCGGCGAGGAATCGTGGAAAGCCCACTTGATGGGGTCAAAGAGAGACGCATGTGCCGACAACTCACGAAGACTTCCCTCAATAAACAGATGTAAGTGTGATGTATGAAGTGAATGTGGTGGCTTGCTGCTACCCTGTGGAAAAAAGCTCTCAAAAATGTCTGAAATTCTATCAACATTTCTTTCCAACAACCAGTAGCAGTTTTCACATTTAAAGTCAAAAAAGGCAACTCTTTTTTAATCTAACCTGAATGCCAATACAGTAGGCTGAACAAGTGGGTATAACTGTTAGCAGTTTGAAAAGTGTTAACTGTTTGTTAACCGCATAACTGTTTGCAAATCAAGCTGATCTCCCAAGCATTCCTGCATATGTGAAGACAAAGGCTAGAAATATTTTTCCTACAATGGCATTACAATTAGTGATGCACCGAAGTTTCGGTTAGCCGAAACATTTCGGCCGAATCTGCTGTTTTCCAATGTTTCAGTTTCGGCCCGAACTTTTTTGAAAATTCGACTGAAACCGAACTTTTTTATTGCATGGAATTAAGGCCTTAAATTTCATTTACGCCCATACAAAACATCATTAATTAGCTATTTGTTGTATCTATGAAATTCCAGCCACGTTGTCTGCAAAATATTAGATGTTTAGCAAAGTTTACCCAGTGTGAAAGTGATTTTATTTTGTCAAAATTAAGCTCACTCGCATCAACAACACAAGGTTCAGTTGAAACCATCCAAAAAACGGGGATTTTAGGTTCGGCCTGATTCGGCTGAAATTATTCGGTCTCATGGCCGAATATTGGGTTTCGGCCCGAACCTTTTTAGGCGGGTTGGTGCATCACTAATTTCAACCCACAACATGAGCCTTTTGGGGCTTGTGCTCTGCCAACAGAGCTACACAGACTCAGCAATGAACCCAATGAAAGTTCAATCACAAGCACCGTTGCTTGCCTCATATACTGCACATGTCAGCTTCATAGTAGAGGATCACTAGTTTGGCCATTATGCACATCTAAATAACCAAAATTTTTTTATTTCAGTGAGAGCAAAAGCTGAAGCGGAAAAGGCAGCAGCGACAAAAAACAAGAAGAAATCTCCTCGCAAATAGTCTGCTTGCCTTAAATTTCTTTGCTTAGTTTGCACAGGGTTATTGGCTTACACTGTGCGTCCATATATATTTTTATGCAGTGATATCGTACTGTTGTTGTTTCCGTTTGTTCCCTTTGTGTTGTGTTTTTTTTTTTCCTGTATACATGTAGAGGTAGTGGTGGGATTCAGCCGGTTCACACCAGATCTATAGAACCGTCTCACGAAATTTTATAAGATCAGCGAACCAGTTAGCATTACTGGTTACAGTCAATGGACTTTTTGTGACAGAACCGGCTGAAAAATATGACTTTTGTGATAGAACCGGCTGACAATAAAATTGAATCCCACCACTGATGTAGAGGTAGTGGCATAATAATGAATAACAGTGGTGGCTGCATGCAACAAAAACCTGCTTGCACATAACGAAATGATTTGTAAAAAGTTCTAGTGGACTTCTAGTAATATCAGCATTACTTGGGAGAAGTAATAAACTAATTGTCAGGAATTTACACAACAGGCTTCCTGACCTATTCACTTGGCCTCCTACTTTTAAACATTTATTCAAAAATAATTATAATTTTTTTTGCCTTTAAACAATTTCTAATATAGTGTGTGACTAAACTGTGTCTTAACCCAAAAACTTAGGTTAAAAAGTCCTGATTCATTTCATAAAATCATGCAACTTGTTATGTGAGCAATTGATCAATACATTTGTATGAAGTTCCATTTCTTGTTAGTCAAAACTCTCTAATTTCTGATTTTTTAGTCTTTATGTGTTATGTGGGAAAATGTACAATAATATTCTTGTACAACAAAATAGTTCCAACATAAACATACAAGGTATTGATCTAACAGAATGATATCATCTATTATATTACAAATTTGGCCAAATACAATGCTTTGCTGTGAGCATAAATGACACATAGAATTTATTTGTAGACCATATCCATCAATAAAATTTGTCACTAATTAAAATGGAGCTCTAAAACATGTTAATATAACAATACAATGTAGGTAAATGTCAGTACAGTATGTTGAACAAGTAGGTATAACTGCAAACTGAATCAGTATGTAACAAACCATGTGTGTGAGCATATTTTTGTTTTCATCTCATTTAAGTTTGTTTTTCATGTTACTGTCTGTAAAGTGTGGAATAATAGTTTCATTTTCTTACTTGCATTTTTACAATTAAACTTTTGCTTCTGTATCTCTGAGTGTTTTGTTAAGAGGCCAAATGAAAAAAATTAGGCAGCTATATTTAAGTACAGAACTTTTTAAAGTGCGCTGCTCAGTTACATCTTTTACTTGCATTATTTGTTAACAATATCTTTTCATAATTATACAAGTTTGTGTATAAAGCAGAAGAAGACTTTTAATGAGGAAGCGACCAAAAGTTGTAAATTACTGTCAAGAACTCTCACAATTGGAAGCAAGTAAAATGCTTGATTGCGTTTAAAGCACTGGTTCTCAACCGCCGGTCCGCGTCAACTTTCCTGCCGGTCCGCCAAATATATTACAGTTACATTTTTTATGTCTCAAAGAACCACGTTTAACCGAATGCTATCAAACAGACGGCAGCAAACTTGTACTTTTTTTAAATTGCATATTTTTGTCGTGATTACATTTTGGGTTGATTTTAAAAGTCCACCGGTCCGCAAAATTTGTTTAAAAAGTTTACCGGTCAGCAAACTTAAAAGGTTGAGAACCACTGCTTTAAAGCACCAATGGTTTATGGCAAATTAAAATCCTACTCTTGAGCATTCGCTGAACATCGTTTTAGGGGGTTTTCCGAGATAGCGTACGCTTAATGGGTGAATCCCCTCTTATGCACGACTTTGCACATATCTTTGAGAAGTCGCGTTATGTTTGAGAAAGTAGGTGGGTGTTATTAATTACACAATGCCTTGGTTGGACCTAGAGCCCTAGACATTAGTAGCCTTTATGATAGTCTATTAACGGTGGTATACAATACAAGGTCAGTTGGTCCGATTGCGCTTAAAAGTAGCACGTTATCCTGATTGTCAATGTCATTTTACCAGATTGTCTACAAACAAAAACTGCTATTAAACAATAGATATCTTTAAAGCTATCTACAGCAAAATTGGTCATGTGTTTTTGTATTTTTCTGTTATATTATTGACAGCTGTGTCATGTTGCATGAGCAATTTTGAAAATTAAAACAATTTACCCAAATAGTGTGGTTTGTTGTTAAACACTAAAAAATATTAACTGATGCGCTTTATGTTTTCTACATGAACTATTATTGAAAAGTCTGGTACTAAACCATGTAAGATAAAAGCATAAAAGATAATTACAAAAGTTTGCAGCACTTTTTATTGAGTCTCTGAAGGAAGTTTTCTTTTTCTACAGATTTTAACTTTGGGTTTTTGTACAATAATTGCATCAAGACATTTTCCTACACATACAATGGAGTCATGCACTTTTGGGTACACTCGGATTGGCAGACACCACAAAAGTGAGTTGGCGTTATCATCAAAATATTGCTTTTGTTCTTCAGGAGTATCAACATTAGAACAAAACAAATCAGAGTTAAAGTTACACATCTTTTCATAAACTTTTTTCTCCACTATACAAAGTTTTATTGCAGTATGTAACTCTGCCAAGGCAGCCTGGTACATTTGTTTTGCCATGTAGCATTTGGCTCTTCCATATTTTGCCTCAAACATTAGTGAACAGTTGCTGTTGCCCTGCAGATACAATTCGGATGAGACATTGTCAAAACTGATAAATGCTTGTTCGTGTTCATGTTTTTGACTATGGCAAAAACCAATTTCAAGATTTGTTTCTGCTTGTTTAATATCACCAGCTTCACAATAGCGAAAGCATTGTTTGAAACTGTCTATAGCTTTGTCATACATTTTTAGGTGATAGAAACTTCGACCGACCCACAAGTGGTATTTGTTTTTGTGTTCTTCGATTAAAATTTCTTTATAGTCTGAGCCATAAATGTTATACCCCCGTTGAAAAGTTTTGCATTTAAATGTGTCCAAGGCTTCTTTGTAGTCTTGCAGTTCAAAATGGCAGCAACCAATGTAAAACACCAAATCAACCTTCAACTCTGGGTCCGTCTCTTCATTTAAACTGGTTTGTAAAAATAACAGCAACTTTCTTATTTGTTCTTCTGCCTGTGTGTTTTTGTTTTGTAGAAATAGGTAGTTTGCAAAATATTTCCTTTTTTTCACAATGCTTTTAAATTGGTTTTGCTCTTCCAGCAGGTATATTTCTTGTTTAAAATTTTCAATAGCCTGGTTATGTTCATTTAAATGGTGGTAGCATTGAGCCAACATGTTGTGGTCATCAGCTGGCAATGCTTTCTCTTCTGCAAGACTTTTCTTCATTAGAAGCTGTTCAATAATTTGTTTATAAATCTTCTCGGACAGTTTATTTTGTCCAAGCAAGTCTAGACATTTCCCAGTGTAAAAAAGCATGTTATTTTGTTTTTCTTCTTTGAATTTTTTTTCTCTGATGCTCAGCTCATCAACAAGATATGGTCTTTTGACTTCGTTGTCATCCAAAGAGAATGCAATGTCAGACAGCAATTTGGCTATAACCTCATCAGAAATGCTGTTATTCTTTATTAATACTTGTAATGCCTCTTTTCTTAGTTTTAATGCTTTAACTGCATCACTGTGTTTGGCAGCTTTAAGTAGGAATGTAGGATGATTAATTAAGTCTACATTTTCTGATTCATAACAATGCATGGCCATTTTTGTCATTCCAAGTTTTTTAAAACATTTAGCCTTAGCTAATATAAACTCACAATCACACGATCGCTCTGAAGCTGCTTCTGCCTTTTCAAATTGCAACAGTGCTTGTCTGTAGCATCGCTTGTTGTAGAGGATGTCACCATTAAAGTAATACCAAAAGCATTTTGTTGTTGTTAGTGAGCATTTTTTATCTTTGTTTTCTAAACAAAGCTTCTCCAGCTCATCAAATTTTTTTCTATCCAAGAAATTAAGTGCAGCATAGAAAAAATGATAGTCTGTCAGTGACCAATCATTTGTGTCAGAGATTTTCCTAAAGGACTTGGATGTTTGTAAATTGTTTAGACATGACAAAGATTTGTCATACTTCTTTAACATGAGAAAAATGTAACCTTGTTGTAATAACTTTTCAAACCTTTTATCTTCGATTTCTTTTTGATCACTTTTATTTTGCATTTTAAGAGATATTCTTAGTTTTTGCAGAGCAATTACCTGCAGGTCTATAGCAGTTTGCATCATTTGAACAGTGTCATCCAATCCAAGTATTTTTATAATGTTTGCACCACTAGCTGGGTTGCTACTTATTTCTTCAGGCAAAATAATAGGATGCCAATCAACCTGGGCATTTGCTGATGTGTAAACTTTTAATCTGAATTCACATGCTAATGCAAGCATGTATTTGATATCATGTCTTGAAATTTGTTCTTCTATTTCTTCAGGCAGTTTATCAATTCCATCGAAAGTTGAATCAGCTTTGATGTCATAAGCTCGGATTAATGCAGTAACAAATAAACTTGTGCTTCGATAAATTGATTTCTTAAAGTTTATTTTTTCCTGCTCTCTTAATGCACCACACATATCCCATACATCATAGGTTTCAGCATCTTTGTCTGTTTGATAATACAAATCTTTTTTAGCACTAATAGATTTCAATGCTGCATTTACTCCATCTTGAAATTTTACATATATTTTGTGGTCTCCAGAAACAAAGCAAGTTTTTGTTAGAATGTCAGCAAGGTGGTAGCCATTTTTGAGGTTTTCATCACTTTCTAGATATTTCAGCATTTCACTCACTGATTTAATTAACTCTGTTCTCCAAGGCTTGCGTTTAGTTGGCGGCCTTCCCAATGCAGTTTTGCAAGCATACTGAACCATTCCATCAATAGAGATTCCTCGTTGGGTAAAATCATCAAAAAACCAGTCATTATTTTCTGAATCCTGACCATTGATATGAGGCAGAGAAACTGTCGGAATTATTGTTTCACCAAAGTTTATAATTATCAACTGAAATATGACAGCAACCCATCTGAAGTACTCAAGTATCTCTTCATAGTTCTCCTGCTTCTCAATTCCATCTTCTAAAATAATAATGTTTTCAAAATCAGAGTAGGGAGTAATTTCACGTCTGGCTAAAGATCCCATTCCCACTAGAGCAAACTTGGTTCTATTTGGAGCAACACCCATAATACTTTTTGTCACCCTTGCTATTTCTTTCATTATTGAAGTGTATTTAGTAAATACATATGTTTGAATTGCTTTTACCCGATGAATTTTATTTTTTTCAAAGCATAGTTTTTCTTCTTCAGTCAAGCTTTCAGGCTTTTGTTTCACCTTATTTAATTGACTTTCAACATTTTTTCTCATTTGAACAACTTTCTGGAATATTTGTTTTGCCTCACAAACCAAATCTGCTGTCTTTTTTTTAGCTCCAGCAAGTTCCAAGACAAAAGAAAAAAGTGCTTTAAGGGCTTCCTGACTTTTTTCAATATTTTTAGGTTTTCTTGCAATAGCTGCATTATGCAACACAGCACTTCTAATAAGTGAAATCTTTGTATCAAAATTATCATAACACATCATTGCTTGATGCCAATAAGCTTTTCCAAGTTCATGTAAAGTTTTTGCACTTTCTTGAGGATTTCTTTCTCTTCCAAGGCAGTTGCATTCTTCTTTTAATTGATTACTCAGTTCTTCGATTTTGTCATCTATCTCAGTTGACATTTTTATCTTTTCAATTAGTTAAATATTCCTAAATAAAGACATGTACTGATTTATACTTTTGCATACAGTATAAAAATGTTGTTTTTAGGGTTTGAATACAATTTATCAGAATCTATATTTTTTGTTTAATTAGATGGTTCAAAGTTAGCCAACAAAATTGTTTTTCTTTCATTGTCAAGCAAAGGCAAAAAAACTGTTTTTTTTTTAATCCTGCCTGAACTAATCTCCCCGTTTAACAGCCTGTTTCATTGCAGAAGAATTTTCTTGACAAGCTTCACTGACCAACCATGTCTAAGATGATGCTTACAGCTTGAAATGTTGACTATGGCTTTTGTGATTTTAAATGAGATAGGTGATTGTTAGCTATGACTGCACTACACAAACTTACACAGTAATACTTTAATGGTTGTACAGATATCAAAGCCTATGAACTATAAGTTATGGTGGTTAATGGTTATCCCATGACTTACTCTACCCAACTAAATGTCTGTGTTGCTGGGAAACTACAAATAAACTGGTACGAAGGCAGTACAATTCCACAGACTCAAAAATGTCAGGTTAGCTTTATTTGCTTGTTCTGTTTACCTTTTTCAGCTGGTAATACCCTTGCACTGTGTACATTAGTCTCAATATTTTAATTTTAATATTTAATTTTATTTTAAAGACATTAGTCTTAATGGTTTGGCTGCTTCTTTTTTAACCATTGCACCCAGACATCAGTTTTATCGCAGCTTATTTTCCCAGTGTCATTTTCATGCAATGATAATTTTATAAAATCTGAATCATTTGTATGTGAAAGGATGAACTGATGCAAAACATATTTAGCTACTAAATTGAATCTTTTAGTCTGTTTAAATTAGTCTGTGTTTTCCATTGTGCAATGTGATACAGTTATAGTGACATCGGTTTTGTTGCTATTAATACCATCCTCGGTTATAAACAAGATTTAAAGTCTTTGTTTTGTATAAATATCTGCATATAGAATAATCTGTATTGACTGTATAGGGTTCAACATGGTTTTTGTACAAGCACAGCTTTACCAAAAGTGTTAAAACTTTGTTTGTTTGTTTTTTGGAAAATTGTAGGTATACATGACAGTCATCAAATACTCAAAAATATAAAAAATAGTGTAAAACTTAGATTTTATTCAACCCAAATTAAAACACATTACAAATATATTTTTGCAGGTGCTATACAAATTGCACTTTGCTGTACTGATGAACACAGTAAAGATAGCGAAGACATCATGGCAACAACAACTTTTTCTTCTGCATACAAGCAACCACACAACAGGAAAAGGTCAACAATGTGCATAGGTGAGAATTTTGTTTCACCTTAGCTGTGTAGACAGAACAGTTTCTATGTACAAAGTCCAAGTCAGCAAGCAAGTCCATCAGTCATTTATGTGCCATAGGTCAGCTTACAGCTACGCCACATTAAATCCTTAGGGTTAGGGTTATATATATTGTATTGTTGAACAGAAAAACAGCAAGCTTTGCATGTTTTGTTTTTACAAAGACATTTCTTTTGGATGAACTATTACAGAAAAATTTGATATTATTTTAATTGTGAAAGCTATGAAATTATTGCAAAATCAAACAGCCTTTTTGTGGGTTTATTATTTCCATGAAGGAAATCTCCTTTTTCTGCTGTTTGTGATGTTAGGTTGATCATGTAAAGCTTCAATACATTTTCCAACACATACAATGCAGTCATGCAGATAAGGAAAAACACGGATTGGGAAACACTCTAAAAGTGGGTTTATCCTCACACTCAAATCAATTAACTTGCTTTCAAAGTCCATGTTTTGGTTTAGCAAGTCGTCAGTGAACTTTGCAAGTTTCTTCAAATTTTTTTTAGTCATTCTTTCTTGATCTTGTAAAATGACTTCCATTGCGTTGCGAATCTCTGAATAGGCAACTTCATACTTTTTTTGTGCCAGGTAGCACTTGGCTCTTCCATATGGGGGGGGGGGGGGGGGGGGGGGGGGGGGGGGGGGGGGGGGGGGGGGGGGGGGGGGGGGGGGGGGGGGGGGGAAACAAGAGTGAATGCTTGTTCTTTGATCTTAAATAAAGTACGCTTGACACCCTGTTAAAATTAATTAATGCTGCATCAAAGTGTTCATGTTTCAAAAAGCACAATCAGAGTTCAACACCGATCTCTATTGTTTTTTCCTTGCCAGACATACTTTCATCGAGAATAGGCAAACTTTCATGAAAGTAGTTGATGGCATCATCACACCTGTTTAATGAGGAAAGGCATCGACCAACCCAGATATAATACTTAAATGTATGCTGCTGGGACAAAATTTGTTTATAAATTGAACCTGGAAGATCGTATCCCTGTTGGAATGTTTTATCCCGAAACGTATTCAGGGCTTTTTGATATTTTTGTTGTTTGAAATAGCAGCAACTTATTTGAAACAACAAGTCAACTTTTTGCTCCAGGTCAGACTGATTTTTCAAACAGTCTTCCAACAAATTTATGACCTCTGATATTTGTTCATCTGCTTGTGCATCTTGTCCTTGCAAAAGCAAGTAGTCTGCAAATTCTTTTTTCTTTTCAACAATTTTTGTCAAAGGCAATTTTTGCTTTTCCATAATGTTTATTTCAGCTTTGAAATGTTTAACAGCCACATTATGTCTTTCTAGTTGCTTATAACATTGCGCCAATATGTTGTGGTCATCAGCAGATATTTCTTTTTTATTTGGAAGATTTGTGTTACTTTCTAGTAGGTCGATAGTTTTTTGATAACTATCTTTGGATTCATCGTGTTGTTGAAGCTGGTTTTGACATTCTGCTATTTCAAACTGAATGCCTCCTTGTTCCTGTTTGTCGATATTTTCCCTCAGTAATTTTTTTCTAATATCCAACTCGTCAACAATATAGTTTTGATATTCCATGTCATTTAACTTTGTTAAGTCTGATGAAATGGCAAACAGCAAATCGGCTATAGTTTTGTCACAGGATGTATTTTCTTTTTTTTACAATCTTCAATACCTTTTTTCTGCATTGCAATGCATTAGCTGAGTCGCTACACTGGGCAGCTTTAAGCAAAACATTGGGAGTTATTCGATTTTCAAGTACCGATCTATAGCAGTCCAGTGCCTCATTCCATAACCCAAGTTCGTAAAGACAGTCGGCCTCACCTATTAGGCAATCATTATCAGTATGCAATTCCTCTGAAACTTGTTTACCTTTTTCAAACTGTAGCAATGCTTGTCTGTAGCATCCCTTGTAATAAAGAATTTCACCTTTAAAGTAATGCCAATAACATTTTGTTGTTGGTATGGAAAGATTGTTTTTATTGGCTGAACAAAGCTTCTCTAGATCATCAAATTTGCATTCCTCAAGGTAATTATTACCAACATTTACAAAATGCAGTTGTGCGATGGACAACTTACTTTTTTTGTCAAGAATAAGCTTGAAACACGATCTTTTAAACTTATTAAAACACTGCACAGAATCCTTATGTTTTTTTAAGGTAAGCAACAATAAACCTTTTTTCAGCAACTCAATGGACTCTTTGTCAATTCCATCTTCTTCATGGCCATCTGAAATCATTTTAAGAGACAGGCCTAGTTTTTGCAGAGCAATTTCCTGTAGTTTTGACGCATTTAACATTATTTTAACTGTGTCATCTAATCCAAGTATATCCAGAATGGTTGGATTGAATGTTTGTTTGCTACTCTTTTCTCTTGCATAAACATCATAATAATTAGGATGCCAATCAACCTGGGCTTTTTTTGACGCATAAGCTTTTAATCTAACTTCACATGCCAATGCAAGCATATATTTGTTATCATGCCTTGAGATTTCTTCTTCTACCTCTTCAGGCAGTTTATCAATTGCATCGAAAGGGGAATCAGCTTCAATGTCATAAGCTCGGATTAATGCAGTAACAAATAAACTTGTGCTTCGATAAACTGTGTGCTTAAAGTTTATTTTTTCCTGACTTACAAGTGCACTTCCAATTTTCAATGCATTATAGCCTTCAAAATCTTCTTGTGTTTGATAATACAGATCTTTTTTAGCATTGGTGGATTGTGTTGCTCTTTTTACTCCATCTTGAAACTTGTCATATATTTCATGGTCTCCAGCCACAAAGCAAGTTTTTGTTAGAATGTCAGCAAGGTGGTAGCCATTTTTGAGATTTTCATCACTTTCAAGGTACTTTAGCATTTCACTCACTGGTTTAATTAATTCTGTTCTCCATGGCTTGNTGCCATTCCAACCAAAGCATACTTACAAGGGGATTTACCCATAACTGATACACAATAGTCCATTATTTCACCCATAATGCCTTTGTATTGCTCAGCTACTAGTAATTGGAGGCCTTCAATTTCTTCTGTGTGTTTTAATTTTGCCTTTTTCTCCTCTTCATGTGTTGCTTGTTTTTGCAGTGATGGCATTTTTTCCAAAGCATCCAAGACTGTTTTTCTCATATCATCAACTTTTTTAAATATTTGTTTTGCTTTATCAAGTAAATCTGCTTTCTTTTGTTTGGCATCAGCCAGTTCAAGGACATGATAACAAAGTTTTTTAAGATCTTCCTCAATTTCTCCAACATTTTCAGGTTTCCTCACTATAGCAGCATTAAACAACACTGCACTTCTGAGAAGTGAAATTCTTTTGTCGTGGTTTTTATCACCTTTTTTGGCTTGTTGCCGATATGCAAGTGCCAGGTCATGTAAAGTTTCTGCACTTTCTTGGGGATTTCTTTCTTTCCAAGACAGTTGCATTCATCCCTTAGTTGTTTACTCAGTTCTTCAATTTTGTCATCTAGCTCATTTGACATTTTTATCTTTTCAATTAATTTTGAATACAATTTAAAAAATCCTAAATATAGACATGTACTGATTTTTAATATGTGCAAACAGTACAAAAATGTTGTTGTTTTTGCACCCCCCCCCCCCCCCCCCCCCCCCCCCCCCCCCCCCCCCCCCCCCCCCCCCCCCCCCCCCCCCCCCCCCCCCCCCCCCCCCCCCCCCCCGACATTTTCATCCCAGCAGAATCTATATTTTTAGTCGATGATTGAAAATTAGCCAACAAAACTACTCTTCTTTTTTTCTCAACCAAACAACAACAAAAACTGTTTTATGAAATCCTGTCTGAACTAATGTTCCAGTGTCACAGACTGTTTCATTGCAGATGAAGTTTCTTGACAAGCTTCACTAACCGACCATGTCTAAGACGAAAACCCAGCTTACAGCTTAAAACGTTAACTATGACTTTTGCAATTTTAAATGAGATAGGTGACTGTGTGCTATAACTGCACTATATACACTTACACTGTAATACTTGGTTGTACAGATATTACTCTGTAAAGTCTACGAACTATAATTTATGATGGTTAATGGTTATCCTATGACTTACTCTACCCAACTGAATGTCGGTGTTGCTGGGAAACTGCAAATAAACCGGTACTAAGGCAGGACAATTCCACAAACTCATAAATGTCAGGTTAGCTTTATTTGCTTGTTCTGTTTATCTTTCCCAGCTGGTGCTCTTGTACTGTGTACACTAGTCTCAACACTTTTGCTGCTTGTCTTATAGAGATTGCACCCACACAGTACCTATTATTGCAACTTATTTTCACAGCCATTTTGGTGCAATGATTCTTTTATGTGGTCTCTGATGGGTCATGATTATTACACACAGCTAATGTTAGTTAACGGTTACCAGAAACATTTTGCATTCAATTAAATGCCATGTGTGTGTCACCAATTGCTGATAAACCAGTGAAAAAAGCTTACCGGACAAAGTCTCAGCCTAATGAATTCCAATCTGACATTGTTTCCTGTTTACATTTTCCAACTGGTAACTCATTAGTTCACTTCCTTGCACTGCATGTGGCAGTATTTATAGTTTGGCTGCTGCTCTTTTAATTATTTGCGCCAACACATTTTTTCATTCTGGCAAATTCCCTTAATCATTTTTCTTTAGCAATTTTATTGTAGTTTGTTTGAATGATTTAAACACCTATTGCATGTAAAAAGCAAATTTAATACACTTGTTTGTACGGGCACAGCTTTAAACATAATTTCAAAATCTTAGTTTTTGTATCCTTTTTTTTATTTGTTGATATTTGTGACATTTGCCAGTTCTTACATTGTCAAATTTTATTTAAAACCACATTAACTAAACACAAAAGACCTTTCCATTTTACCTACTTCTTCACTTGTATATTAAATCTTTTTTTTTTTTTCTGAAGTATTTTACAAATGGAACCGAGCAAAAGCATAAAGACAGTGAAAACAATAATCCATAACAGTGACAAACAAAAATGGAAATGTGGCCAAGAAAGTTTAAAACTTGAAACCTAATGAATGACAATCATGATTTAACATGTATAATGTATTGTGAAAGAAATTGGTACTTGTTATTTAATGTTTTTAGAAAAACATCTTTTATATTTGATACAACACTCTTTTAAACATTGTAAGATGATTTACCAAGAGCTTGTATGTGATTTATTGGTAGTTACTGAGAGGGAAATTTTCTTTTTCTGCTGTTGCTCTGAATAAATACAGCTTCAATGCATTTTCCTACACACACAATACAGTCATGCAATTTAGGAAAAACCCGGCTTGGAAAACTCTGCAAAAGTTTGTTTTTACACTCATCAAGATATTTTTTCTGTGCAACAATGTTCAGATCGGAACTAAACAAATCATTTGCAAACTTATTGATCAGTTCCATATCTTTCTTTTGATCCCCCCCCCCCTTTAACATGTATAATGTATTGTGAAAGAAATTGGTACTTGTTATTTAAAGTATTTAGAAAAAATGTTTTATATTCAAAACAACACTGTTTTAAACATTGCAAGATGATTCATTAACCCCCCCCCCTTTTTAGAAAAACATCTTTTATATTTGATACAACACTCTTTTAAACATTGTAAGATGATTTACCAAGAGCTTGTATGTGATTTATTGGTAGTTACTGAGAGGGAAATTTTCTTTTTCTGCTGTTGCTCTGAATCCCCCCCCCCATGTGTGATTATGCTCATTGCGTTGTTCAGGTCCTCCAAGGCAACTTGATGCATTTCTTTGGCCATGAAGCACTTGGCTCTTCCAAATACTGCATCAAACATGGTTGAATGCTTTTCAGCATGTAAATAAAGTATGTTTGAAGCCCTGTTGAAACCAGTTATTGCTTGGTCAAAGTCGTAATGCTTTAAGTGGCAAAATCCAATTTCAACATGGATTTCTGCTGTTTTCTCTTTACCAAGTTCACTATCTTTTCTTTTACAAAGTTCACTAAGAAAGTTAAGACATTCCTTAAAGTGGTTAATAGCTTCATCAAACTTTTTTAATAAGGAAAGGCATCGGCCAACCCAAAGATAACGTTTATATTTATGCTGCTGTGACAAATTTTTTTCATAATCTGACCCAGAAAGATGATATCCCTGTTGAAATGTTTCTCCCCGAAATGTATCCAGGGCTTTTTGATAATCTTGAAGGTCAAAATAACAACAACCAAGGTCAAACAACAAATCAACTTTTAGCTCAGGGTCAGACTCATCTTTCAAACAGACTTCCAACAAGTTTTTAACCTGCCGTAACTGTTCATCTGCTTGTGCTTCTTGTCCTTGTGAAAATAAGTAGTTTTTTAAATCTTTTTTATTCTTTACTATTTTTTTCCAGTGTTGTTTTCTTTCTTTCATCAGGTTTATTTCAGCTTTGAAATGTTTAACAGCATCATCATGTCTTTCTAGTTGCTTATAACATTGCGCCAATATGTAGTGGTCTTCAACTGATAATTCCTTTTTATTTGAATGATTTTCGTTGCTCACTAGTAGGTCGATTGTTGTTTGATAACTTTCTTTTGACTCATCATGTTGTTGAAGCTGACTTTGACATTCTGCTATTCCATAATGAATGCGAATTTGTTCTTCTTCATCCATTTTCTCCCTTAATACTTTATTTCTAATAACCAGCTCATCTTCAAGATAGCGTGTATATTTCTTGTCATTTATGTTCATTAAATCTGATGAAATGTCAAAAATTAAATCTGCTAAAGTCCTATCACAGCATGTATTTTCTTTTCTTAAAATCGTCAATGCCTCTTCTCTCAAATTTAATGCCTCTGTTATTTCACAGCATTTCGCAGCTCTAAGCAAAACATGGGGATGCCTCTGAGTTTTAAGTATTGAATCATAGCAATCCAGTGCCTCGTTCAGCAACCCAAGTTTGTAAAGGCATCTGGCTATTGCTCTCATACATTCTTCATCAGTATCCAATTCCTCTGAAAGTTGTTCACCTTTTTCAAACTGTAGCAATGCTTGTCTGTAGCATCGCTTGTGATAAAGAATTTCACCATTGAAACAATGCCCGTAACAATTTGTTGTTGGCGAAGCAAAGTTGTTTTTATTTGTTGAACAAAGCTCTTCTAGATCATCAAAACATTTTTTCTGAATGTAAATAATTCCGACATAGACAAAATACAGTTGAGCTACGGACAAATTTCTTTTTTTGTCATAAATACCCTCAAAAAACCTAGATTTTTTAAGTTCATTAAAACAATTCAGAGATTTTTCATGTTGATTTAATGCAAACAAAATAAAACCTTTATTCAGCAACTCATCGGACTTCTTGTCAATTTCCCCTTCTTCATCATCATCTTCATCATTTTTTTCAAACTCCCCCCCCCCAGCTCTTCTAGATCATCAAAACATTTTTTCTGAATGTAAATAATTCCGTCATAGACAAAATACAGTTGTGCAACAGACAAATTTCTTTTTTTGTCATAAATAACCTCAAAAAACCTAGATTTTTTAAGTTCATTAAAACATTTCAGAGATTTTTCATGTTGATTTAATGCTAGCAAAATAAAGCCTTTATTCAGCAACTCATCCGACTTCTTGTCAATTTTCACCTCTTCATGATCATCTTCATCATTTTTTTCAAACACCATGCCTAGTTTTTGCAAAGCAATTTCCTGCAGATTCATGGCAGTTTGCATCATTTTGACTGTGTTATCTATGCCAAGTAAATCAACAATGGTTGAACCACTTGCTTGATTGTTACTGTTTTCTTCTGGCAAAACATTAGGATGCCAATCAACCTGGGCATTTGCTGATGTGTAGGCTTTTAATCTAACTTCACATGCCAGTGCAAGCATGTATTTGATATCATGCCTTGGAATTTGTCCTTCTATTTCTTCAGGAAGTTTATCAATTGCATCGAAGGTCGAATCAGCGTCAATGTCATAAGCTCGGATTAAGGCAGTAACAAATAAACTTGTGCTTCGATAAACTGATTTCTTGAAATTTATTTTTTCCTGACTGCGAAGTGCATTACATACCTCCCATACATCGTAAGATGCAGCATCTTTTTCTGTTTGATAATACAAATCTATTTTAGCGCTACGCGATTTTCCCCCCCCCCTTGCAAAGCAATTTCCTGCAGATTCATGGCAGTTTGCATCATTTTGACCGTGTCATCTATCCCAAGTAAATCAACAATGGTGGAACCACTTGCTTGGTTGTTACTGTTTTCTTCGGGCAAAACATTAGGATGCCAATCAACCTGGGCATTTGCTGATGTGTAAGCTTTCAATCTAACTTCACATGCCAATGCAAGCATGTATTTGATGTCATGCCTTAGGATTTGTCCTTCTATTTCTTCAGGAAGTTTATCAATTGCATCGAAGGTCGAATCAGCGTCAATGTCATAAGCTCTGATTAATGCAGTAACAAATAAACTTGTGCTTCGATAAACTGATTTCTTGAAATTTATTTTTTCCTGACTGCGAAGTGCATTGCAAATATCCCATACATTATAAGATTCAGCATCTTGTTTTGTTTGATAATACAAATCTATTTTAGCGCTACGCGATTTTATTTTTTGTTGTACTCTTTTTTGAAAATCATCAAATATTTTTCTATCCCCAAACACAAAGCAAGTTTTTGTGAGAATATCAGCAAGATGATATCCATTTTTAAAGTTTTCTTCACTGTTGAGATATTTAAGCATTTTGTTCACAGGTTTAATTAATTCTGTTCTCCAGGGTTTGCATTCAGTTGTGTTTCTTCCCAAGGGTGTTTTACAAGCATATGGAACCATTCCATCAGGCGCTATTCCCCGTTTAGTAAAATCATCAAAAAACCAGTCATTGTCATCTGAATCCAGCTCATTAATATAAGGCAGAGAAACTGTTGGAATTATTGTTTCTCCAAAGTTTACAATTATCAACTGAAATATGACACCCCCCCCCCTCAGCTGAAATATGACAGCAACCCATCTAAAGTACTCAAGTATCTCTTTATAGTTATCTTGCAGCTCGATTCCATCTTCTAAAATAATAATGTTTTCGAAATCAGAGTAGGGAGTGATTTCTTTTCTGGCAAGAGATCCCATTCCAACTAAAGCATATTTACAAGAAGGATTTCCCATAACAGATACACAATAGTCCATTACATCACCCATAATGTCTTTGTATTGATCAGCTATGTCAAGTTGGAGCTTTTTTATGCTTTCTGTGTGTTCCAATTGTGCTATTTTATCCCCTTCGGGTGTTGCTTGTTTTTGAAGTGATGGATCCCCCCCCCCAATAATAATGTTTTCGAAATCAGAGTAGGGGGTAATTTCTTTTCTGGCAAGAGATCCCATTCCCACTAAAGCATATTCACAAGGAGGATTTCCCATAACAGATACACAATAGTCCATTATGTCACCCATGATGCCTTTGTATTGATCAGCTATGTCAAGTTGGAGCTTTTTTATGCTTTCTGTGTGTTCCGATTGTGCTATTTTATCCCCTTCTGGTGTTGCTTGTTTTTGCAGTGATGGCATTTTTTCCAAAGCATTCAAAACTGATTTTCTCATAACATCAACTTTTTTAAATATTTGTTTTGCTTTTTCAACCAAATTTGCTTCCGTATTTTGAGCTTTGGCCATTTTAATGACACAAGAACAAAGTATTTTAAGATCTCTCTCAATTTCAACAACATTATCAGGTTTTCTTACAATAGCTGCATTAAACAACACTGCACTTCTAATAAGTGAAATTATTTCATCATATTTATCACCACATTCTTTGGCCTGTTGCCTATAAAGTTTTGCAAGTTCATGTAAAGTTCCTGCACTTTTTTGAGGATTTCTTTCTCTTCCGAGGCAGTTGCATTCTTCTTTTAATTGTTCACATAGGTCTTCAATATCCAGTTCTTCAATACTGTCATCCGAATTGGTTGACATTTTTGTGTGTTTTCCAGTTAAATAAGCCTAAATATGGTCAGATAGTGATTTTATACTGTGCAAGAAGTACAATAAATTATTTAAATTTGTATTTAAATTCATTGTTAAAAATAACCCAACAAGCCACTTTTTTGTCAACCAAAGAACAAGAAACTGTTTCATAAAATTATATTTCCCTGCCGTTTTTTTTGGGGAAAGTTTGTAGTATGCTTTATTCTCCACTAAGTCTAACATAAAATCACAGCCCACCCCCCCCCCTTTTTCCAAAGCATCCAAGACTGTTTTTCTCATATCATCAACTTTTTTGAATATTCGGTTTGCTTTTTCAACCAAATTTGCTTCCGTATTTTGAGCTTTGGCCGATTTTATGACACAAGAACAAAGTATTTTAAGATCTTTCTCAATTTCAACAACATTATCAGGTTTTCTTCCCCCCCCCCTCTTCTTTTAATTGTTCACATAGGTCTTCAATATCCAGTTCTTCAATACTGTCATCCGAATTGGTTGACATTTTTGTGTGTTTTCCAGTTTAATAAGCCTAAATATGGTCAGATAGTGTTTTTATACTGTGCAAGAAGTACAATAAAATATTTAAATTTGTATTTAAATTCATTGTTAAAAATAACCCAACAAGCCACTTTTTTGTCAACCAAAGAACAAGAAACTGTTTCATAAAATTATATTTCCCTGCCGTTTTTTTTGGGGAAAGTTTGTAGTATGCTTTATTCTCCACTAAGTCTAACATAAAATCACAGCCCACAGCTTGTAACCTTGAATTCAACTCTTGCTAGTGTTTAATGAGATAGATGACTGTAATCTGACTGAACTACTAACTACTACGCAGTGATTTTTCGATTGCTGTAGAGATATTAAACTATATATTGTAAGTTTTGTTGTTAAGATTTACCCCATATAAATATAGCTAAATGTCATGACTGTTGCTAGGAAGAACTACTAATGATGTAAAACAATGACTCAGACTTATAAATGTCAAACTGACACCCCCCCCCCTGTCAACCAAAGAACAAGAAACTGTTTCATAAAATTATATTTTCCTGCAAACAAAATGTTTTTTTTTGGGGGGGAAAGCTTTATTCTCCACTAAGTCTAACATAAAATCACAGCCCGCAGCTTGTAACCTTGAATTCAACTCTTGCTAGTGTTTAATGAGATAGACATGTGGTACTCGGTATCGGTACTGGCTTCAAAACCTGGTATCCTCCCATCACTATAGATGACTGTAATCTGACTGAACTGCTCCCCCCCCCCCAGCTTGTAACCTTGAATTCAACTCTTGCTAGTGTTTAATGAGATAGATGACTGTAATCTGACTGAACTACTAACTACTACGCAGTGATTTTTCGATTGCTGTAGCCCCCCCCCCCAGTTTAACAGTCGCAAGACCAGTTTTTGAATAGGATTGCAGAAAGACCATGGCGCCCCCATACAAATTGCCTCGTTGGGTTGGGCAAAAGCTATGCGGCCCGCGCAAATGATTATTAGCACTCATCCGACCTGCAGTGAAAAAAGTTTGGTGACCCCTGAGATAGATGATTGTAATCTATTTGCACTGTTCACAACTACACAGTAAATTTCAATTGCTGTACCCCCCCCCCCCCCCCCCCCCCCCCCCCCCCCCCCCCCCCCCCCCCCCCCCCCCCCCCCCCCCCCCCCCCCCCCCCGTTAAGATTTACCCCATAACTTACTACACAGCTAAATGTCATGACTGTTGCTAGGAAGCACTTAAGAACTACTAATGATGTAGAACAATGACTCAGGCTTATAAATGTCAAGCTGACGTTGTTTGATTGTCCTATTTACCTTTCACTACTGGTAATCATTAATTTATTTCTTTGTATTGTGTACATTAGTATTTAACGATGTGTAAATGCTCCTGCATTTTATATCAGCATATTAAGTTAATTCCTGTTGCCATTTTAGTGTACATTCCCCCCCCCCCCTATTTACCTTTCACAACTGGTAATCATTAATTTATTTCTTTGTACTCCGTACATCAGTATTTAACAATGTGTAAATGCTCCTGCATTTTTATATCAGCCTATTAGGTTAATTCCTGTTGCCATTTTAGTGTACATGATATTTTTTATTTAATTAACATGTGTTATACAACACATTTTGTTTGCTATAATGCAGTTTTTAAATATATATATAAAACTAATTTTCTAACCATTCTATAGGTTTTTCTGTTGCAAATGCCATTCCCCCCCCCCCCCCCCCCCCCCCCCCCCCCCCCCCCCCCCCCCCCCCCCCCCCCCCCCCCCCCCCCCCCCCCCCCCCCCCCCCCCCAGATTTGGCCCCCACATGCATAAAGTTTGCTCACCTTTGATCTACACATATAGTCTTCTGTGTTGTAAAAACATCGTAGCAGTTTGATTACCCATCAGATCAAAAAAGTGCCACTTAAAAAATTTTACAGTTACTTCAAAATAGCCAGATTTGACCCCAGGTTTACTCAGCTTTTTTTCAACAGAGTCCAAGACTATAAGAAACTAAAATCTTTTATACTTACATACTGTACTTTGGACATAAAGCTTTGGACTATGAAAATTAACATTGCTTAGCAAAACCTTCACAAATGAAATGCATTTCAATGCAACCAGGCACAGGTTGTCATTAAATTTACTATTGTTCTTTACCACTTAAACAGGACCATGAAATAAAAACAATGTGGACTAGAATTTTACATGGTTGTTTAAGTTAAATAAATGCAATCCTACCTTTTTATAAATTGTTTTTTTTTCCAAAGCTATTGCTGCCAGGCATAGTATCAAGTGTATTGGCAAATGAGCTCTTCTGACAAATGTAATTTTATCTCAATGCTTCGAGGTCCTATACAGGTCGTCTGTATCAGGGTAAATTGAATGCGACTAGTACAGTGCACAATAAACAAAGAAAATGCTGTATGTTGTTAACCATTACATTAGGTGTATTATTGATAGATTACAAATATAAAGGGAAGTCACCGGTAATGTATTGTACTTGTTAACCTGATTTCATTGTTTTGCAGTTATTTATTATACAAGGACACTTTGCTGACTTTATGTATAATATGAGCAAAACATCATCAATACCCTGCAACAAAACAACACAAGATGAAGGATGACTGTGTTTGTCATAGGACAACAATACACACAGGTGAAAATTTAGTTTCGACTCAGCTATGTTGACATTATACTTTATTTGTCCAAAGTCCATGTATGTGCCATGAGTTTGACTCGTTGTGTTTTAGCAAATATTTAATTACTATNTTTTACCCAATAAAATAAACAAAAGTTTTAGCTGAAATGATTTTAGTAATGTTCCACCAAAAATAACTGTGCGTTTTTTTGTAGATTCTATCCCCATTTCTTGCAAAATTAGTTTAATTTTGTGGTCATTTCTTTCATCAAGCAAATTAAGTAATAATCCCTATGTCAATTATGTGTGTTATAGTATCTTATCATATAAGTAATACACAAACACAATACACTATTACAGACAAAACTTATTTGTTTGTGTTTATATTCTAGATGCAAGTTTAGCAATTCATCGTGCACTGGTTGATGCCGAATGTCATTATATACAAGAAGACAAAGTTAAACTGTTGGTCTTGAAAGGAAAATGTTTTAAGTGGATGAAAAAACATTTGGATAAAGACTATTGGCTGGACCATATGGGCAAATATTTTCTGGAAACCAATTTTGATCACATTCAGCAGTTTCACAGATCTTTTATTATTTTTGAAGCAACAAGTGAAATGGCAGGCCCATTGCAAAACATTCATGTACCTAGGGATTTGCGAATTTCTGGTTTTAGATACAAACCAAAAATATTTTCTAAAGAGATGGACAGATTTCAAGTGAATATGATACATAATCTAGAAACAGCAATTTCCATCATGCAGAAATCTCCAAACCGTTTTAGCTTATCTATAGCAGCCGGCAACTTTGCATTAGCAAAAGCTTTTATGGATCTGGGCATGAATAATTATGCTTATGCTCATTTTGAAATAGCACGAAAAATCTGGCAGACTTATAGATTTAAGAACTCTGTTGCTCTGTGTTATTTGATGCAAGGCTTAGCAAAATATCAACGGAAGCTATACTCACAATCTTTGGATTGTTATAAAAAGACATTAGGTATGCAAAGTGCTAAAACTAATCCACTTTTTCAGGTCAAATGTTTGACAATGATGGCTCATTGTTGCGACTTTCTAGCTGTAATTAAAGATGACTCTAACTTTCTTTATGAGATGGAACTTCATGCAAATAAAGTTAAGCGTATTAATGCAGCGAACTATGGCAGTGAATTTGTTTTGCTTAATGTCAGTTGCCAAATGTTAATTGGACGTTCCTTCTACAGTGAACAAGAATTTGAAATAGCACAGAAGTATTATGAAGATTCTATAGATGAAATAGCCAGGCTACCAGATTTTGAGGAGCATAAAAAGTTCTACTACTTCTGTATTTTTCGGCTGGGCTGCTGTTTCTGTCGACAGTCATTGTTTAGAAAGGCGCTCGAGCTTTATGAGTGCTCTCTCAGAAGTGGTGTATTTGAAAGCAGTGAGTCAAGAACTATTGCATTGTGGAGTGGCACCTGTCTGAAATGCATGCGTCGCTTTGCTGATGCAGCAAAATATTACAGAGAGTTCTTGGATTTATTGCAGGATAGTAATGAAAAAACAGCAGAGGATGATGATATGGTTCAGCGCTATCAGGACATCGGTTTCACTTGTTTTCAAATAGGTGCCTACAAAGAGGCTCTAGAATGCTACGAAAAGCAACTTGCAATT